>CAHIKZ030004013.1:595000-620000 GCA_903632075.3 Acanthosepion pharaonis
CATTTTTGCTACAATTCTTTACAAAAGGCATTTGGCAAATGTAAAGTTTGTAAATATGAACATTGTTTTTTCATGTTATTTTTAGAAAGAACCATCACAATTTGAACTGATAAAAATTATAGCCCAAATTATATACACTATTTACATTGTTCAAACTGTTGTCCTCATCTTTGTTGTCATAGTCATGATGTTTTGGCTGTTGTATGCTTTGGCCTTATTCAGGTGATTGGAATTTTGAACCAAACCCATTACTTTGTTCACTGGGGTAGACAATTCTAATTCCACATGTCACGCCTCTTCCGGATATCTCAGTCATTTCCCTCTAACTCAACTCGCCAAGTTATTATTCATCTTAAGGACACATAGCCCAGTGGATAAAAGTGTTAGTTGAAGTAATTCAGTAGCTTGACCGAAAAAGTTGTGACTTCAATACCTGACTACAGCAGAGGCAAACAATAACTTAGAGAGGTGAGTTAAAGGGATCTTTTCTCTAAAAGAATCCTTAAAATCTTTAAAGGAATGTTTTCTTTACACAAGAAAAAAACAATAAAAAACTTAACAGAAGTACATAGTCATTCGTTTTTAATATATACAAGAGAGGGATTGCTGTCCAAATACACAATTATAGACCCAAGTAAAAGTTTAAAATTGTAGATTTTATGAACTTGTAATAATATTTTTTTGTTGTTTCACTCCCAAGAAAGACAATAGAGATACTAAGATATAAAAAGTTACTGTGTGTTACAGAATATGAGAAAAAAACTATAGACAGATAATGATTGGCATTGCATTTAAAGTTTTGAAGATCAAAGTTGATTAGGAAATAAGAAACCAGGAGAGATTTCCACAAGCGAGAAGTACGAGAGAAGAAACTATAAACATAGAACTTAAAGTTACATCTAACCATTTCAAACAAAATGATGAGACCCTGTTGTCAATTTAGTGCTGCATTTAAATTCCTAAATCTAGGTACCCTGGCAGAGAGTTCATCAGAACAATTACTATGAACATATTTACAGAACAGGCAAATTCTTCTTTGGATTTTATCAGGAATATCTAAATATATACTTATCAGTAGTTATACTTATAGATATTCTTATATACGTTATTCAGTGAATAGAAGATCCATTCTTATCACAGATCTTAGTAACCTTGGCACACATTTTTTTTTCTTTCTTTATGAACTGTTTCACTTAACATAAGAACTTTACAGCTATTTGACATATATAAATTGCCAGTGTCTTTACTCTTGTGCTTTGAAGACATTATTAAATAAAACTTATGAATTGTTTATTTCAGGAGTGAAATGTGTGTAACTGGAACTATGAAAAAGAGGGGAACATTGTATCCACATAAAAAATGAGCTCTTGTTTTTCAAGAATATTTTGGGAAGAAAAATAATGGTGTTCAGTATATGTTATCATGTGTTTATTAAACAGTTTGTGTTTACCATGCTCAACCTCATTTCTCATATCCACAGAATAAAGTTTAATATTTGTATATTTTTAATGGTATGTCCTTTCACCATTAAATAAAGTTTAATATTTGTATATTTTTAATGGTATGTCCTTTCACCATTAAATAAAGTTTAATATTTGTATATTTTTAATGGTATGTTTAATATTTTTATATTTTTAATGGTATGTCCTTTCACCATTAAATAAAGTTTAATATTTGTATATTTTTAATGGTATGTCCTTTCACCATTAAATAAAGTTCAATATTTGTATATTTTTAATGGTATGTCCTTTCACCATTAAATAAAGTTCAATATTTGTATATTTTTAATGGTATGTCCTTTCACCATTATGGCTCTCCACCAGACTCCTATTCTTTATTAACTAAGAATTGCTATGAATTCTTGGGAAAGACAACACAGTGGTTACCCATTGTTTCTCAATAGTTTTAAATTCTGAGTTGTACTACTAAGAGACTGGCTGCCACTCAAGGATAAAGATCTCAGTCTACCCTCTTATTTAACCTATAGTTGCTGGCGATAAACATGCATGCCCTTCTCAATGGTATTTGCACAAAAGTGAATGTAAAAGACCAGACAGAAATTTGAACTCAACTCACAAGCATATGGAGATTAATATTTCACATGTTTTTTCAGTTGAGTCTTGCTTTTAGGTGAAGGGCATGTTTTACTGTTAGGAAAATATCACATTCCTGCGAATATCATAAACAGATCATGGTACTGATGCAAAAGCTTTAAGAAAGATGTACACAAAAAGGATACTTATACATATAATCAAAAAGAGTTGTAATTTTTAAGTCACATAATGAGGAAATATAGCTTGGAGAATTTGACGCACATAGGATATGCAGAAGTCAAAAGGGGCTGAGGAAAGCAGTGTGTAAATTATCTAATGAGCTGGATGGCAGAACAAGGAAAGTAAAAAAAAAAAACATTTTTCACTATTTCGATTTGCTTTCTGATTTTCTGTCAAATGTAACTACACTATCAAGATAGTTAAATTTCTGTACTTGATTGATTTTTAACATTACAAATATGTAGTTTGGATTGTGGGTTTTCTCTTTTACTGACAACCATGTAATCTGCTTTCAACTAGTAAATAATACAAATATGGAGTCAAATAATAATAGAGTTTGTGAATTGGGAATTGTAATGTTAATAGTAATATTAGCTATTTCCTTATAAGGAAATAAGATTTCTGAATTTAATTGAATTTGAATTCTTAACAGTTTGGTTTTATTTCCTTGTCATGCATAATCATAACAATGTTTGCTGTCTAACGGAATTCTGACAGAAGGTCAATAAATTCTTTGGATACCAAATTTGAAAATAGACACTGGAGAAGTGTGGTCATTTAATGAATTATTATAAACGTAAATTTCAATAATAATAAAGATCAATTGGTATCTTTTAATTATTCTCACTGAAGGTATGTTTTTATACTGGTGTTCCTCCAAGGCCCAAGAGTCATTTAAGGTAGAAGGTTACTGAATAAGGTCGTTGAAACGGTTTAAAAAGAGGAAGTAAGAATTGAACATAATAAGGATATGTAGGTTAGATATGGTGGAGTAATGGATAGTGGCTCAGATTGAGAAATCAGAGAGCAGAGTTCGAATTCCAGTAAAATCCATTATGTGCTAATACCCTTGGGAAAGGTATGAATCATCTTCTTCTCCCCCCAGCTATGGGTAAATAGCAGGACAGACCAGGCACTCTAGCCTTGGATGGCAACTGGTCTACCACAAAAAGAAATAGCAACTTACTGCAGGAAAAATCTGCCTAGTCAGTCATGTATCGAAAGATACATGATTGTCTAAGCATGTATCACATATGGCACATAACTGAGGTTAGATAATTGTTGAAGATTGTAGTGATCAAGGAAGCATCCGCTTGGGAGCCTTTCCCAGAAATTAGCAATTATAGGGAAGAAAGTTTTCTGAGCAGAACTTCCTCCTATATCAATGGAATACTAAGGGAATGAAAATGAGTTGACCATGTGTACATAACATGGATAAATTTCTAGCTGTGAATGTCTTGACTGACAGAACTAAAGAACATAATTAATACAAAGATGTAATGTAAAGGTTTCAAACAGTGATGGGGTTGAATTGAGTGTTACTAAATGAGGTTATTATAAGCTTGTAAAGCAAGAAGTATGTATTATCAAGATATGTATGATAGATAACGGTTGATCCTAGACTTGAAGAGTTTAAGATAAAGGTGGTCAGAAAAGCATCTTCTTAGAGTAAAAGAAATATTTTTTAATGCGAGATGAGTTTTCCCTTATATTTTTCTCACTAGTTTTTAATTGGTTATTTTAAATCTTACTTCAGCATCTTGCAAAACTTCTAGGACATTCTCATTTTTAAATCGAAAATGTCTGTATATTGTTGTTAATATATTAGGAAGATATATGTGGAGGGGTATTAGCCTGATATTCTTTAGATGAATTTTGATCTGAAATTTCCACTATATAATGCTTGCTCTTCACCAACAATAGGCTAAATAGCAGAGAAGGATGGCTTCTCTAGACTTGAGTGGCAGCCAGTAAGGGAGAAGAATTCAGAATGGTGGAGAAAACAAAAGAAAACTACTCCACTATCTTTTCAAAGTCATAGTAATTCACAGATAATAATTAAAAGAAATCTCTGGAGAGCCATGATTCCCTACATTCTGAAGGGATATTCCATTAAAAAAAAAAAAGTTTGCTTTATTTGATTAATGATAAAGAACTGGGTTAAGGGTAGTGATAAAAAAAAGGGATATGTTGAAAGTAATTTATTGTGCGAAATAAATACATTTTTTCGTATTATTGTAGGTTCAGACTTATTACATGTTTTATACAAGAAAAGTTTAGATCACCATACAATAAAGTTTTTCACCCAAAATAAGATTTCAATATATAAAGATAAAATGGTGTACACAAAACTAAATATTACTAGGATTTTCACAGTAATTTTCTACAAATAATATTCTAAGAAAAGAACAAAGGATGAAATATTTTTATCAAAATTATAATTCTTCTTTTGCTCTTTTGATAAAAAGTAAAAAAAATGAATTAAAATGACCCAGATAAAAAGAATAAAACAGATAAGTGTCTTTATCAGAGGTTTTGAAATACAATGATTTTCATCATGAAAGAATTTTAAAAATACCAAATGAGTAAATGTCATGTGAGAGCTTTACAAGTTACTTGAACTGTCTATAAGTTTACTATGGACTAATAGCTATTGTTATTGCTTCAATATCTAAATCAGCTTATTCTCAGTGTTTTCAGATGAATAACAGACAACACTTACTTTTTTGTTCAAATGTAGACTGCAAATGAACAAGATTCAATCAAACATATTGTGTAAACTATCAACGCTGAGTTATTTATAACAAATTCTATAGACCATCGACTTTGAAAGAATCAAAGTTGTGTTTTTTTCATTCATGTTGCTGTAAACAAAGTGATGTGTATTTCTTACTTCAAATCTTTTTTTCTTTCTTTTCATGTGCCTTGTCCTTTCAGGATGGAGGCAGTCATAGCCTTCTGCCTCCCTCTATCCCTTGCAGCTCTCAACGAGTTCCTTCACTCTGCTTCCTCCCCCAGACTATGTTCTGTCATCCACTTTCTTAAATCCGCCAGGTATGTCATGCATTTTTTTTCCCTTGTCTCTCTTTCCCGCTATTTGATCCATCAGTGTCAAATTCTCAAGGCCTTCCTTCCTCATTAAGTATCCCAGAAACTTCAGCTACCTTTTCCTGATATTAAGTATAAGCCTCCACCTTGTTTTCAACCTCTCTAAGACCTCATCATTGCTCATATGCTCGGTCCATGATATCCTTAGCATTCTTCTGTTGAAACAAATCTTTGTTGCCTCAAGTCTTTTCTTCATCCTTCTTCCATAAAGAAGGACAGATGTCAAATAACAGCTCAGTATTCTTTACTTTGTTACCAAAGAAATCCTCCTCTCTTGCAATACTCTGCCCAGCTTTTGGAATGCATCCTTAGCCATTCCAATACATCTATGGATCTCAGTGTCACACTTACTGTCCTCTGTTGAGACACTTCTCAGATATTTAAATTTTCACGTCTGCTTGATTCTGGTGTTCCCAACCTGCAAATCACATTTCCTGCTACAGGACATTAAATGCAGTCAAGCAAATTGCTCAAGCAGTTGACAATAAAACATCTATGACGATTTTATGATTTACAAAATATGTAGCAATTATTTGAACATCTGCACATGCTGTTATATGACGTTCTATCAATTTATTCAGGTTTCAATCAAATTTTTTCTGATGTACATCATTTTTTTTTTCATTTTGGTCAACTTTTGTGCATCTTAAAACAGTTTAGCCATTGCATCCTCCAACATTCTTCTGGTATCTGTACATCCAGAGAATATTGAGCTAAATGCTTTATTTAATCTATACTGGTTCATATTTCTCTCAGACTTTTCATGCTAACCTTTGTTAATTTTTTTCCTCTGATGATGTTAGTATCCTATTTTGATTATATCTATCTCGGTCATTTGTTATCTTTCTCAGATTTTTCCTATCAGTCTTAGTATCTTGCCATTTCTCTCTCAATTCAGCCATATCCCAAACACATCTTGCCTAATTTTCTATTTCACAATCATCTTTAGTCTTTTTATATCTATATATCTGTCAACAAGCACCTGAAGAAAATCAAGGGGCAAAACAGCCAAAACTTTATAAATGTAAATATTGTAAATAATAACCCCTGATTATAGAAAATCTAACAAAAATTAAAATTTTTCATGGATCAAAAGTGATAAATATTCATATTTGGTTTATTTATTTGTGAAAAGAAAAAACAAAAAACATTCAGAAAGCTCCTTGAAGATTATCAGATGCAAATTATTTCTAAAGCAGAACTGAGAGCACACCAGTTAAACTGCAGTGAGCAAAACATCAAAGATAAATCTACCATTCTAAATAAAGTATGATTGGGAGGAACAGAAATAAAAAACTATTTTTTAAAACCATGATGATTTTTTTGAGTTTTACATCCTAAGGGGTTTTATAAAATATGATTCAACAAAAAATGGTAAATACACAAACAAAAATCATGATGCATTTGTTGACTTTAGATGTTATGAAAAAACACAATGTCCACCATAGAAACTCTCAAAGCATTTTTAAAACAAACAGAAACTAAAAAACAATCTTAAAAATGCATCCCATGGTTCCACAACAATAATTCTGTGTTTGTTTAATAAATTCACTTCCAAATGATAAAATTACTTGGTTAGAAATGTTTATAAATATAACTCATATGTTTCCTTACGTCGCTTTCTTGGATCTATAAACTGAACTTTTTTATAGATGCAGATGCAAGAATGTCTCTTTTCTTTTATAACATCAGACTTGGCGTCATTATTTTACATTCCTGACAGTAAATACAAAGACTTACATCTGTTGCTCGAAAAGATAATTCTTTCAACAACTCTCCTTTCTGGCACCAGACTGTGAATTTCTGTTGCGTTTGGGATAATTTCCTAATTCCTGCAGATTTCCTTCCGATGTATCTTATTTAAGAATTGTCCAAGAGATAGCCAAGCAATGTCAGATGGTTCTTTCCTCCTGATTTTCTGACTTTAGCCTAGTACCTGATTCTCCTGCTCATACTGTTAACGGCAGCATATATTTAGTTTAAATCCTTTGTTCTTTGTGGGAGCTACATCCAAAATAGTTATTGTCAGAAAATTAGTATATACCAGCTGGTTTCAACAAGCAAATCTCATACTGAAAAAGGTTGAAAGAGAAACTAATAAAACTATTCTGGCAGCATCTCCATCTACCACCATCCACAAACATGGATATATAATTGCAAAGAAATTAATGGATTTATAATCTGATACTATTTTTTATTACTGTTACTACTTCTATGTGCTATGTTCCTTTAGGATGGAGGTGATCATGACACTCCATCACAACCCATCTTTTGTAGCCATTAGTAAATTTTGTCATTTCACTATCTGCCCTAATCCTGGTTCTACCAGACATTAACACAAGCTTGTTGGGTAGGTTATGCACTACTTTTTTTCTGTACCTCTTGCCTTCAATATTTCCTGTGAGTGACAAAGTTTCTAAGACTTCTTTCCAGATTATGTGCCTTAGAAATTTTAGCCGTCACACAAAGTATAAATGTCCTTTTTGTTTCCATTTTCTCTAAAACTTCATTGTTGCTCACATTTTTAATCCATGGTATTCACAATATCATTCTGTAGAACTACATTAATGTTGCTTTAAGTCTCTGATTCAGCTGTGAAGAGACTGTCCAGCATTCCCTGCCATATAGAAGTTCTGATATCACATAATAGTTAAGTTCTCTTTTCTTTGTTTGTAACAAGATTTTCCTGATTCTTAATACTTTGCTTAGCTTTTGGTAGTTTATCTTTCACTATCCCAATGTCTTTCAGATAATGATGGTGAACTTTTCGAAACAACTAACTAAAAAGAACTCAATATAACCATAGAGCAGACCAAGTCAAACCTAGTGAGCCAGACAAACCTACCCAGGTTTCACCTAAGCGGATCGTCAGTATAAGGGCTGATGTGGTTGCAAAAAATGTCTGACAGTCATGGTGGGTTTCTCCTGCTTGTGCAACATGGGGCAAAGTCCTGTTTCCAAACATAGGGTTTTCCAGCAACCACCCTCTTGACCCAGAGCAGAACTACCTCCTCAATGCACCTGATGTAGGCTTCTGTGTCGAGTCTGAGGCCCTCCGGAGTTCTTTTCTTATCAGAATCATCAGAGTGAGTTTTCCAAGCTGCCATGCCATTGTAATCACCATTAGACTCATCAAACTCTTTCCAAATACTCTGCGCTATCCTCAGATTGAGTTCCAAACCCTCTGAAATGTTTGTAGAGGAGCTTCCGGCATAAATGCCATGCAGTACTGTATGCTGTTTTCAAATTTCTGGTGGAATTAATTTTTTGTGTTTTTTTTCTCATAGATGGTGACCAACTGACCCTGCTATACAGTGCTGTCATGAAAATCAAAAACAAACAATGCACACACAATTATAAAAATTTAATGAAATTAAAAATATAAAATGGCAACAATTTACCCATTGCACTCTGTATATATAATTGTGTATCTGGGTAGCAATCCTTCATTTATACAAGTTTCATTAAAGACAACTGAAAAGGCACTGTAATTAAGCTTTGTATTCAATTTTTCTTATGTTTGTATAAAAAAAAAGACTAAAAATAATGGATATATTAATATAAAAAGCTGACACTGAATAATATCAACTATGAATACTGCTATGTTTTGACTGCATTTGATAAATAGAAAAACATTCCCAGCACTATAGAAACACATATATAAAAATCTACATATTCAGTTAAAAATAAAAAACATCCTTGATAATGGGTAACAAAAGAGCCTAAAGTGCTCTGATATATAGAACATTCAAACAGTTTTTACACACCTTATGTCCAGAAAAGAAAAAGTTTATACAAGCACAAGAAAAATTGAATAAAAAGCTTAATGATAGTAGCCTGTCAGTCATCTTGAATGAAACATATATATATATATATATATATATATATATATATATTATAATTATTTTCTTTTTGAAAATATGATTCCATCATGACATAGAAAATTTCCCGTTTCAAAACTGAAACTAAATTTATAAATTTAATTATAAAAATTAAACTTAAAATCAATAGTCGCATTCCATTGTCAAGCGATGTTAGGAATATTCCTAACATCATTTGACAATGGAATGCAACTATGGATTTTAAGTTTAATTTATAAACATAGTTTCAGTTTTGAAACATGGAAATTTTCTCTCATGATGGAATCATATTTTTAAAATGAAAATAATTATATTTTGCTCTACTGTTTGTATCAAGCACTGTTTTTTAACAATAAAAATAATTGCTAAGAATACTGGATTATAAATCTTACTGTTCTTTCTTATTATTTTAAAATATATATATAATGTGTTGAAGTAGGCATACCTGTTTTTTTAAACAGTGAAGCTAAAATCTACTTTGTTTAATAACAATGGTGATATCTACTAATGAGTTATCTAAATATAACATTTTATTTGTAACAAATAATGCTAAATTAAAAATTAAAACTACCTGATTAAATTTAGAAACAAACAGCAATTTTGATATTAAATAATGAAAACTTGTAATTTACAAAAATCTTAAGCTCTCCAAAATATTTCATTTTCATAGCTCAAGGAATAATAACAGAAATTCTAGTTGCCATTAAAAATGTCAAATCTTGGAATTAGCTTCAAGTTAAAATAACCATCTTAAAACATTTATAAATTGTGATAATTTTTCAGCTTAATAAAAGAATACTTATGAAATTGGGTAAATTTTCTTTTGTTTTAAAAACTATTTACTTTTATGAATTTAAATTAATCTTTGCCTTTGGAAGTTACTGATGCGTTGAATACTTAATGTGTAGCTATTCTTTGTATTTTCCAACTTCTTGAACAGTCAGGATTATTGAAGAGCAAATAATAAGGATAGAACATATTTTATTGTGGAAATAAATAACTATTTTTGTAACGTTTCTAAATTTGAACTTTCAATGGTTTTGTTATGAATCTCTAAAATTCTACAGCCTGAATTCCATATGGGTTTTAAGAAATTGTGTTTATGCATAAAACGTTAATTCCTTGATTTTCACAATTATGGTTACATGTCCCATAAGCCATGAGGGTTGTTGGGGCATCATATAAACAGCAGTTGTAGCAGCAGTGGTGTGTCTTAGGCAAGATAGCCTGATGGAGTCCATCACTCTGCAGGCTGGTTAGAATTTAGAATTTTCCTTGTCTACACTGGTTACCAATCAATGCTGTATAGCCCAGTCCATCTTACTATTTACCCATTGCTGAGGGAGAAGTGATGGATTCATACCTTCCCTAAGGTCTTTTGTGCATAAGTGAATGTAACAAACTTGAGTGGAATTTGAACCCAGTTTTTTTTTTTTTTTTTAAGCATTGTGCCCCAAGCAAGGCGTGAAGCCACTAGGATGCAGGGGGTTGCGGAAGATTTGGAGCGAGAGCAGATAAGAGTGATAGGAGAAAGGAAGAGGAGAAGGATAGTGGGTAGATCAAGGTAATTGGAGATGTCGGTTGACATTACATTTAAATAGTTGGAGATTATAGCTTTCAGGAAAACAGTGATTGGGGAGGGTGTTCCACTGGCGAGAGGTGCGAGGTATGAAGCTATTGGAGTAGAAGAGACGGCTACATTTGAAGGTTTCTACGGTGTAAGGGTGAGAGCGGGATGCCAGCCTCGTAGGGCGCTTGAATTCATGGAGTCTGGGAACCAGAGAGAGCAGCTCATCAGAGCAGTTACCATGGAAGTATTTGTAGAAAAGACAGAGAGAGGCGACGGCAGTATTTGTAGAAAAGACAGAGTTCTCTGAATTTTTATTTGGAGTCACTATCCATTGTACCACCATACATTTCCATTCATTTTAACAGAAGGTTATTAAATCTTAATATAACATCTCTGGTTTGTCTATATGAATATATTATGAAACTGAGAAATTAATGGAATAAAAAACAAATGTAAAATTTTATCCATATGGATGACAAACTTTCAGCTAATTATTTTAATTCAATGAACCCAGATTTTTCATTTCAATTCTTACTGCTGTGGGATCTACCCCATTTTGTCTGCCACGATGTGTGCTAATGTTGTTGGTTTAGTTTGGTTTGTTTTATGGCATATCAACCTCAATGGGTTATTTAATGTCAACAAGTTTTTCAAATGAAATTTTTATTGCTGGTAATATTTTTTTCTCAAAAATGTAGTGCAGGTAATTATTCTTTTTTCAAAAACATATTGCAGGTAATAATTTTTCTTCAAAAATTTATTGCTGGTAATAATTTTTTACAAAATATGTCTGGTTTTAAAACCAATTTTTACATTTTCATAGTGTTTTGACCCCAGTTTGGGGATTAACTATTTACCCATAGCTGGGACTCTAACAGGTGATACCATCCCAGTTCAGAGTAGACCTGGGGACACCAGCAATTAAGATATGGTTTCAAGCTCCTCAAAACATCCTGATCAGAGGTTTTGCTGTTGGACATAGTTTATCGTCTTACCCAGGATGCTACTAATGTTGTTGTATTCTGAATTTAAACACTATCTGATAAGTAAAGGATAGTAACACTATGACTTTTTTTAACTTTAGGGTGAGGTAGGTAGAAAACATATACAGTTTTTACCTCTGGCAAGCTGACTTTTTAATTTTACTGAACCAGGGAGCACAAGCCCACCTTTTTGGATAATATATACACTTATAAATATAATTTTCTCTTTTTGTGAGTGATGCTGTTTTTTTAAATAAATATGGATTTGAAAATGTTCAATTAATTTGAAAGTATTTATCCTAATAAGCCATAGCAAGTTTGCAACACCTTCCACTACAAATTGGTGACCAACAGCAACTTCATTCATGACAATTTTTTTTTTTTTTTTAAATCAGTATTACACCATGCAAGGCAGTAAAGCCACTAAGACACAAGGGGGTTACAGGGTGTGGAAGAATTAGTAACAGAAACATTAATAATGAATAGAAAGAGAAAAAAGTCATCAGGAGAATAGTAGATAGCAAGTGACATTGCATTTAAATTTTTGAAGATTAAAGTTTGCTAAAAAGCATGGAGCCGGAAGTGAGAAAAAAAAACTGTTAGCATAGAAATTAAGGCTAGATCTAACCCTCTCAATTGTAAATTGATCAGATCTTGATACCAGTCTTCTACTACACATAAATTCATAAAGTCTAGATATCATAGTGAAAAGCTCATCTAAAAGTATTTATAGAAAATACCCAGAGAGGTAACTTTACAATCGTGGGTAAGTGACTGAGGTCAAACTGCCAAATCAGGGCCAATAATATTGCTGATTCTTCTTTGGATTTTACCAAGGAGCTCAAGGTAAATAGCAGGGGCACCAAACCGTATGTGGCAGCAATATTCTAAGCATGAACAAATGGTAGACTTATAGATATATAAGATAGATTCTGGAGAGAAAAAATTGTCTTGGACAACACAGTAAACCAACTTTCTTAGCAGCTGACCCAGCAATAGACAAATCTCTCTTCACTATGGAGTAAACAATTCAGTATGCTTGATGAACCAAAGAATTGAACACTTTTTTCATCATTTCATATTAATGTTAAATTGAAAAGAAAGTAACTTTTATTGGATTTGTTTTCATAGTATCCAAGGTTATCATCTCAAGGGCAAATATAAACCATTGTGCATAAAACTATTTTCTTATTAAAAACTATGTTCTGTTATGTTCAGACCAAATATAACAATAATTCTGAAAACTTCTTTTTTAATTTACAAGAGAAGAAAACTTTTTTTTCTTGCTTGTTAAGAAACTGAATTTAGCAACAACCCAGCATGACGTAACATAAACAAATGTGTCCCATCAAGATTATCTGATCTTACTGTGAATGTTCCAGTAGGGAAAACAATCAAACTATAAAATAGGTGAAGAAGAGGTTTCTGATAATAAAAGGTCAAAATCTGATGATGCCACTTAGAAGATGAAGATAATGGTAAACAGTCTGCAGAGAGGTCGTGGAACGTAGACAATGCTAAAGCACTTGAAAGGTAGAGGTAAAAGGAAGATAAAGAAGCCAAGATAATACAAGAATTAAAAGTGTGTGGTTTAGTTTTTTGTTTTCACTGACACAAGGTAAGAATGTGCGGGGAGGTAACAGGTATTTAGTGGTTAAAAAGACATTAGCTCAGGATGGAAGAAATATTTCTGAACTTCTCCAATGACTGAAGACTATAATTTTCTAAATTTTTTTTAATCAGTTCACCCTAAGGAAAAAATAATGCCACTAAGATGCTTTTTAACATTTTTACCAGCCAATGACATTCCTCAAAAGAGTAAGTCCTACTTTTTTGTCTATTCCTTGCATTGTTGAAAGAAAGGCATGTTCAAAAATCCTGACTTTAAAATCTATCTCATTGTGCTTCATTTCAATCAAAAGGTTAATGTAATAAATATCAATTTTAATGACAATATTGTTATCCCTTTGTTGGCTTTTTATTATTCAAATTTTATTACCTGGCCTATTAAATCTCTCTCTCTCTCTCTCTATATATATATATATATATATATATATAGTCATCTACAGACAGACTGTTTCACTGTGTCAGAGCTCTTCCATGTGGCTATATATATATATATATATACTTATCACTTTAAACATTATTTTTAGTGGATACTCATATTTGAGTAGATGCTTAAAGAAAAATTAAGACGAGACTGCTTATTTTTCTTTAATCAGATTTCTTGAATATTCAATGCTGGGAGACAAAAATAAATAGATATAATGTTTAATAGAAAAGTAAATAGATATATGGAGCGGTCTACTCAAATATGGATCTTCACTAAAAATAGAGTCTAAGTAATATATATGTAGGTATTATTTGGACAGGTATAACTGTACCAGAATTGATAGACTGTTATGGAAGAGAAATAGTGTGGCTTTTGCATTCAGATTTACCCTACGATTACAAAAGACAAGGGGATGATGATGGCTGCAGTATAATACAACTGGAAAGAGTATATTTTTCTTTAATAAGATTTTCTTGAATATTTTAACTGTCTCAGTCATTATTAAGAACTAGATGCTGTCAGTATTGTAAACAAGATTTTATTGGCTACATCCTGTCATGTGACAAAGAAGGAAAATCTTATAAGTTCTTTTAGTCATCTTGTGTTCTTAGAGATTTTCTTTTATGGGGGATGAAGAGACATTTTAAACCAAACCTCCATATCACTTTCTTTGAAACAAGTTGGAAAATATTAGGAGTATTCTGTAGGTGCTCCAAAATGAAATTTCTACTACTTCTATACAACAAAGCTTAGAATTATTACTTCTTCTCTGCAAGCTGTTTAAAGTTATTTCTATGTATAACTAATGCATTTGATAAACAAAGAATTAAATTCAACTACACCTTTGATCTAAACAGCACCACATTTATTAAAATAAAAAGTAATTTACGAAGAAAGAAAATTCTCAAGAGTGCTGCTATCGAATCTTATCAAAATATAAATCTATGCCCCAGATTATTCTAATATCCTTATTCCTGAAAGAATTCCTTTCTCAAGCCAACATACTTGATGACAAAAATATTAAGAAATTGAAAGAAAACAATTAAATCCACAAGCTCATGCTATTCAAAATATATAATGCATAAATTAATCCCAAACTAAAATAATTTAAATACTATCTTGCATAAAAAAAATCAAAAACATTACTTACTCACTCCCATTTATTGGACATTGAATTGTAGCACTTTGTGTCTCCCATAACCTGTCTGACTTTTCAGTTAACCTGATGAATATTCATGAGCATTTCTTTTAGTTAAAAATTTAAAAAAAAAAAAACTAATATTTTTGCTCTTGTATATAAATGCATGTTATGAAACTTGTATTTGCCTTGATAAAGTTTCTCAGAAGAAAAAAAAAAACATGTCAGCTAAGATAACTTTTCCTTTTGTCTTTATTCATATGCTTGGTCGGCTCAGGAGATTTTTATGGCCTAGACTGTGTGTACACTATCCCGTGCAGCTGCGGAAAGAAATATAAAGGGGAGACTGGCTGCCCGCTTAAGGTAAGGCTTCAAGAACACCAGAAAGCTGTAACATGAGGGGAAGAGGAAAAATCAGGCATAGTTGACCACATATGGAGAGAAAAGGGAGATCACTGTCCTCTGTGGGATCAGGTTGAAATCATAGACAAAGAAAACCAATAGAAAATTTGTAAACTTAAGGAATCGGGACATATGCTAGGCGACAAAAATCACCTGAGCTGACCAAGCATAGAAATGAATACAATATGGGAACGAGTAATAAGGAGTACCAGAGAAAAGTGATAATAACAACAAAATTGCAATATGATCTCTGGTGAAAACATGCAATGTTAACAGCAAAAAATTGCAATATGACCACTGGTAAAAAAAAAGAGGTTGCTGATGACATTAGGTTTATTAGACCTAGAAATTCATACACAGATGTCCTCAAGAACACATGGCACAGTAGATAAAAGCATTGGTTAGATCCAGTGACAGGATCTAAAGAGTGTGAGTTCAATACCTGGTTAAGGCAGTGGAGAACTTGGAGAGGGGAATTTACAGGAGATAACTGACCTCCATTAAAAAACATGGCACGTGGAACTAGAACAGTCTACAGTGAGCGAAATAAAGGGTTCAGTTCAACAATCCAACTACCTGAAGAAGGCCGGAGTGTACAACAGCCGAAACATTGTAATAAATATGGTGACAAAGATGAATTCAATAGTCTGAATAATGTAAATAGAGTAAGTCTTTATAGTTTCTAAATAATCAAATGTATTTTGAAACTGAGAATTTTTGTTCCAAGATACAATCACATTTTCCAGTACAGAAGTTCTTGAAATCCCTTGATTTTCAGACCTCTAAACTTAGACAATTTTTTTCAATTAAAATTTGAAGAAAAATCAGAAAAAACAATTCAAGACATGCTAATCGTATTCAAATTTAGTCATGAACTCAATACATCTAATTCACCATGCCCCATCAGTATCTGTCAGACAATGCTTACCATTTTGCTAGATAAAGTGAAGTGAAAGACAATACTTGGACATTTGTTAACTAGAGTGCAATGGTGTGGATATACAAAAAATTCAATATAATAATGAGAAAAAGAGGATCTAGTTTATTTTTCTTTCCTTTTTATGTCTTTACATGGTGATAGAATGCAGATTAATGTAGCTGTGAGTCAGTACATTAAGTAATGATGAGCAGGAGTCAATTCAAATTAACGAAACATGGGTAATGATATGATTTCAACTGAAACTTGGATAATAACTGAATGATTTTCTTTTAACCAAGATCCATTATTATTTTTGATCTAATTCTCACTGATGTTCCATTTGGTCTGTATCAGGTCTTTTGTTTTTAAATCTCATATCCAATACATTTGGGAGTACTTTGAATAGGAGTCTGTATTTTTCGAAAATTACAAATCAGACTTCATCAAATTTGATGTATTGTCTTGGGAATGTGCTCATTCTGTTTACTGATGCAAAAAAAGTTTATAAAAACATTAGCATTGGACTGCTTACATTTTTTCCTTGTTCAAATATCACTCAAACCGGTAAACTAGCAATTTCTGGATTTATCAAGGTGAGGCTTATAAACTGTGGGAAATTTATCTTTCTTCTTTTAATGTACATCTCCATACATTCAAATCTGATTTGGGATGATCCCCTCAAGATGTATTTGTAGGGATCAGTTTCAAAACTGAACAGAATTACTATCACAGTACAATAGTACAAACATTACATCAACTTATAGTTTCAATTTTTATTACAATCAAAAGAAACACTGTTTAAATTATTTACATTGCAAGATGCATTTGTTAAGTAGATGTATTAATATTATATTACCACATATAATTTTTACATTGGCTCCCAACTGTGAGCAGCACATGAAATTTTTAGGAAGAGCTAAGCTGAATAACTTACTATAAATCCAAAAGGTGGATCAGAGGGGGTACACTGTATCGAGAGATATTAGTCCAAAACGGGGATTTCTTGCTATCTTTGAAAATGATTGCATTTACATAAGACTAGCATTCACATTTTGTAAGAGACTACAGATTTATTCATATATAATTCATAGAAAATAAGATCCATAAATGAAGAAGAGACTTGAAGCAAGAGAAATATCGTTCTACAGAAAGATACCAAGGATACCATGAATTAAATATGTGATTAACAAGGTTTTGGTGAAAATGGAAACAAAAACAAAACTTATACTTAAGATTAGGAAGCAATGTTTGAAATTTCAGGGGCACATAACAAAGAAAAAGGTCTATGAAAATCTGTTACTCACAGGACATATTGAGGGACAGAGGTAGAAAAATGCATAATATACTTAACAAGCTTAAGAAAATGGATGATGAATAGGGTTTAAAAATAAAGAAAAGACAGAATTTATTTATAAATGTAAAGGACAGAAAATAGTGGAGAGCCACGATTGCTTATGCCCTGAGGAGATACAGCATATAAAGAAGAAGAATACTATCATAAACTAATATAGATAAGGGATCCATAATATGATCATAAAATTATGATCCATAATTATGTAATGCTGGATGATCAATAAAGACTGGATTGGGAAGCTGAAAGAAACTTTGTATTCTCCATTTAGAGACCATGAAGAAGCAATTACTTCTTCAGGGTCTCTTATTGAAACTTACTCTATGGTTTTTTTTATTGATGGGCTATGAAAATGCAGTAGGAATTGTTTACTTAGAAATCAATAAAATTAGGTATTCTTTTTTGTGCCTTTTTTGTTTTTTGTTGCTCTAGAATACTTCTGACCAATTAACATCTTCATTGTCCCTGTCCTTCCATTTGTTCACTCAAACTGGTTACGTTTCTTCAAAATTGCATGTTAGATTTGCTATTTCGAAGAAGACAGATTGGAAATGGTTCTCTAGAAAATATATGTTTTAGTAAGAATTTGAAATCTTATCTGGACACTCCCACAGACAGTTTTATTTATTTATTTTTCTTTCTTGTCACTGTGCAATGCACAATGAAGTTGGACGGCAGCCACCAGGTGCATCAATACACGCAAAAAAAACCCCAAAAAAAACTAGCAAATGAAGAACATTTAAAATACATTGGAAATTTTTTGTTTGTGGCAGTTTTAATTTTTACACAGGGCCCAAGGATAAAAGCTGTCCTTCAAATGTTTTGTTCTAGAACTAATAGAGCTGAAACATTGTAACGGGGGGGTAACAGTAGTACTGAGGATGCATGCTCTCTTTCATTGTTTTCTGCTCTGCTGCAACAATGAGAATTAGAAATGTCCTCCAAGGAGAACAGCAAACAATTATTTTCTGGGAAACATGTATAATCCTTTGGAGGGCTCTCTTGCCAGCTGGCATACCAAACAGTGATTCAGTGTGTCATCATGCTCTCAAAAGAGCACCAGTTGAAGGTCATCAGACTACTTTTATAAATTATTTTTTCTGAGAATTTTCAGGAAATAGTTTTGTTGATGTATCTTCTTGACTAATGCAATCGTATTGCTGTTCAAGGAGAGATCCTCTGTAATGCATGTGCATGGAAACTTAATTTTAATCATTAGAATTTAGATGAACTTTAGTAGAAAAAAAACGTTTGATTCATTAGTGAATAGATATTTTGCAAGGTCTAAAGATTTAGATGGAATGCAGGCTGGTTTTAAGAAAGAAGACATTTGCAGCTTTTTCATACAAAAACGCAAAAAAGAATCTATAAAATCTTCTAATTTAAAACAAAAAAAAAAAACATGTTGACAAATATAAATTATCAGAGATGTTCCTGAATGTAAATAATAAATTACAGTATTTTACTATATAATAAATTTTAACATAAATTATCAGAGATACTATTCCTGAACATAAATTCTGAGACAATGATTGAAAAAACTAAAAAAAAAAAAAAAAGACATGCTAAAAGGATAACAATATCAAAAATTGAAAAGTGAGTTAAAATAAAAGAACAGAAAAGGAAAAGAAATTGATTTATTCAGTGATTTGTTTTTTTATGGGCCATCAACCTTTTGAAAGTTATTTAAAACAAGAAAATATTGTTAGATTTTAAGATTGTTAGGAGACACAATAATGATTTTAGTGATATAAGTCCTACTTACTAATCCATAGCTGGGGAGAGAAGAGGTGGATTCATACCTTTCTGAAGTGTATTTATGCATAACTATATATAATAAACCTGATTGGAATTGGAACTCAGCTCCCCAATTTCCACTTCTGAGCCATTATCCATTATAGCACCCTCACATCCAAGCTTACAGCATTTGGCATTCCCAAGCAGTCACCCATCTAAGTACTGACCAGGTTTGAAATTGCTTAACTTTGGTGATCCTAAGCGAATCAGTGTTTCAATGTGATATGACCATAAGCCAAAGAAACGAAGATGAATAAGAAATGGAGAAAATAATAGGCATCAAAAGAAATGTGGTTAAAAATCTGAAGGTGAAAAGCAAAAGTGAATGACGTCTTCCAGAAACTAAGCAAAGTATTAAGACATAGAAAAATATCATTAGAAAGAAAAAACAAAGTGCTGAATTGCTGTATAACGTCTAATCACCAATATGGATGTGAATGCGAGACAGATTAAGATGAGGTTTGAAGTTACAGAGATATGTTTCTACCAAAGAATGTTAAGAATACCATAGACAGAACAGGTGAACAATGAAAAAGTTCTAAGAGAAATAGAAACTGTTAGGAAACTTACAATCAGGGTAAATATTTCTGAAACACATGATGAGAAAAGAGGACATGGAGAATTTAATATTCACATAGCATATGAAGTCATAAGAACAAAAACAAAGAAAGATGGTAAGTGGGGAAAATTATTTAGAATTCACAGGAAGTAGTAAAGGCAAGAAAAGCAGTGTGGACCTACTTAACAAGTATGTGTGAATAGCTGACAGAACAGGGACAAATAGAGGTGGCAAAGGATTAAAATTACTTAGAGCTACAAAAGAGAGGGGACTGTGGAGACCAATGATTGCAGGAAAGGAAGTAAAAGAAGACGAAATGTAAAAGTGATGACTAGAGAGGAAGATATGAGAGAACTGAAAGAAGATGGAACTAGAAAGCAGAAAAAGAAAGAGTAGAGAAAAAAAAAGGAAAAATTCTGGAAGAAGAGAAAAGAGTAATATTAAAAAGAATTGAAAGAAAAATATAAGAGAAAAAATAAAAACAAATTGAAATAAGGAGGAAGAGATGTAAGTGAAGAAGTTTCAAAGTAAAAAAATAAAAATGGGGCCACAAGAAAATTTAGACTTAGAATCAGAAAGACAAAACTGAAATTTCGGGGACAGAAAGTAATAAATAAGAGCCTTAAGTAAACAGTGCTCACAGGAGATAATGAAAGAAAGAGAAGCAATGGAAAACAATCAGTCAACAACAATGTGTTTGAATGGACGACAGAAAAAGGACAAATAGAGGTGGTAAAGGGTTAAAATTTCTTAGGGTTACAAAAGACAGGACATTGTGGAGATTGATGATTGCCCACATCTTGAAAGGCATATAGAAAAAAAAAGAACAACAAAAATGGTAAAAGTAATGAATAAAGGATGGCACAAAAAAGAACTGAAAAAGGAGGAAATCAGAAAGATGGAAAAAGGAGAGCAAAAATCTGAGAGGACAGGAAAAAAACAGACAAGAACAATTTTGGAAGAACGAAAAGATTAATAATAGAAAGATGTAAAGGAAAAATACAAGAGAAATTAAAAAAAACAGAAGTTAAAATGAAATGAGAAAACATGTAAAGAATTGAAATCATTTAAATGACTGAATAAAAAAATATTGAATTCGTTTCCTGACTTTATTAAGAAATTTGCCATACAAGAAAGGTGATTTTTTTTCCCCTAAAGAAACGGAGCAAAGCAATTTCTTTAGAAACAAGCAAATTAGCAAATGTAGTGTTGGCTGTGTGCTTTTTCCACCATGAAATTAACATTCTCTATTTTTCAGGGTTGGGTGGAGGAGAGCAACATACTCTTTGTATTGATGAAAGTTATTTTTGTTTTATATATATATATATATATTTCATGATTCAGATCTACATAATCTACCGTCCAGCACCAAGAGGCCTTCAAACAACCATTATGAAGAATTTCTTTTTCTTTGCTTGTTTTATTTTTTTATGTCTGTTCCTAGGTTTTATTTTCTTTGTATAAAAAGCAAATCTTAATATCTGGAGTTTAATTTTGTATATTTTTAGTCTATATATCAGAATTATTTGACAAAATCTGTTGTCACAGTTAATGCATGATATATGTGTGTGTGTGTGTGTGTATTTGAATAAAATATCACTGCATGTTATTATAGCTTGCTTAAAAAAACATGGATGATATTTGAAAAATGTGTTTTCTTTCAAAGCTACAATAGAAAGGTTGATGTGATTGGTGGGTGTGGTGCTTGTATGGAAGCAGTGAAAGAAGAAAGATGCATTATAATCTCAAATAAAGTGTTTTTTTCCTCTATTGACCGCTGCAGGTTAATGGTACACAGGAGTTTCCTCATCTGAATCTGAGCTAAGTAAATCATTTTTGCCCTCTTCTGTTTGTGAGTAATACTTGCCAAGTTTCTCAAGAAGCTAAAAGAATTTTTTTATTTCACAATTTAAACCACCAAATGTTATGTAAAAATGCTAGAAAACACAGATAATTTAGTTTGGAAGGGATTATGGTTTACAGCTGAAATAAAAAAAGATGAGTGTGCATGATAGCATATAAAAGTTGTGCTTTATAGGAACACATTGAATAAAAAAGTTTATATAATAGAATAATATTAATTACCTTTCCAGAACAAGATAAATTTTAAGACAAAAGATCTGAGCTCATTTTCAAATACAGACATGAAAACAAATTCATATTACACTACCTACAATAACATAATTCCAAATACTAAATAAAATCCTATAGCTTAAAACTTTCAATTACTAAGATTTAGAACTAACAGAACTATATAAATAAAAATTAAATGAAATATATAAATAATGAATTTAATAGATAAATAAATAAGCAATTTAAAGTCATGACTATAAATAAACTAAAGTATTTAAAAATGAAAACAGTTAATGAAAAAATATCAACATTTTTTTTACCAAGTATTTCAAGAAATAGGACTCAAGATGAAACTTTTCAAAACAGAAACTATGATTGGGAATTTGAATGATAACAACAATGGTAGATATCTTGAAGTCCTCATAAAAATTCAGAATGTGAAATTAATAAATACTAAACACTTCAAATATCTTGGTGCATAGATCAGTTACAACAAATTTAGGGACTTATGACCATATCACATTGTAACACCAGTCCCTATACGAGCACTTAAGTTAAGCAATGCTAAGCCTGGTAAGTACTTAGATGGATAACCCCTTGGGATATCAAGTACTGTAAACTTGGATGTGCTGGTGGCATAATGGATAATGGCTCAGAATTGTTAATCAGAGAGCCAAGTTCTAACTCCAGTTGAGTTTATTACTTGGGGAAAAGTATGAATTTATCTCTTCTCCCACCAACTATGGGTTAATAAGTAAGACTTGTATCCCTAAATCATTATTATCTCTAAAAAATAAAATCTTAGAATCTAAAAATATTTTCTGGCTTTAAATAATGAGCAAAGGATTGATAAGCAATCAATAAAAAATTTACTAGAGGAGATAAGGAAAGTGAACGTGTTAAAATCTGTGCTAGGCGTACCTTTGTCTAACACCAAAAGATGCTACAAAACCAAAATATTAACCAAAGAACACGAGTCATGTTCTTAAATAACCTTGTCAGATCTAGACTCTCAGGTGGATGTCATACATGGCATCAACCTCATTCAGAAATGTCTAACCTATCTGCTCTACACAACCTTTTTCTCAGATCAATGATCAAAAGTGGTTTCAAGCAAATGTACCTTTGTATGTCTTGAAGAAGATTGTTCCTTCAGCACATTTCATAAACTAGCTCTATAGAATTGCAAACAAAGGACTGTACAATCATAAAAATTCAGAACATGGAATTAATAAATACTAAGCACTTGGTGTATGGATCAGTTATAACAAATTTAGTATTGGAGATAAGTAAATTGAGCAAAAAATAGTATTCATTTAACAAAAAAAAAACTTTATAAATCTTATAAATGCATCATTAAAACTGTTATTTTGTACTCCTAAATACCCAATATATTAGTGCAAATAGGTAGTTATGAAACAATATAATAGCATATGAGAAAATAAAATTTCAGCAGATATAGTTAGTGTATCAGCAATGAACACCAGTTAATGAAAACTTTCAGAGAAAGGAATAGGTAACCAGATTGTGTCTATTAAAACGTTACTGCTTTTTTTGTGATTAATTCCCGACCCGTGCTTTCCTGAAAATCTTCTCTCATCTACCTAATTTCAAGATAAGGTGGAGATGAAACCGAGTAAAACATCACCTCCTTTGCCAAATATACACTGTCAGGAATAGATAAAGGTAGCTTAGAAGAGAGGTGGGAAGATCAACAATGATGCCAGTCTGATAATTCTGTTGACAATTTCAAAGAGAGAAAAACAAAAAGAAAGTCTGATGAGATTTGCTGATAGCAACACTGTGTTGGTTTTGTTGTGAGATTGAGAGAGAGAGATGTTACGATTTAAGAAAGATGCGGTCAGCCCATAATGAAGTGATGCAATTTGTGTCAGCTTGAGACAGGAGATAGCATTGCCAATGAATTTAAGAACCTGATCTGTAACTGATGACATATAAGTAAATCAGAAGAATGGGTTTGTATGAGTGGTTGTTGGTAATTATTTGACAATGGGAACAGATTGATTAGTTTTTATTAATATATATTTTTCACTGATTATATCCCACATCCTATCCCTCAAACATGGTGATATATCCCACGAGGTTAATTTATTAATGCAGTAGTCTTACTGGAGATGCATGTGTAGCATAATGGTTACTGGTAGAGAAAGGTGAATACGGGAGCAGAGTTCAAATTCCACTATTTATCTGTTGAATTCAGTTTCACACAAATAGCTTTGAAAAATGAATGAATCCTTTTCCTCCTATTATGGGTTAAATAGCAGGGAAGAGTAGAACCTCTCACTGCTAGTCTAGGAGGACAAATCTGACATCAAAACCATGTTGAAGGCAGTAGGAAACCACACCACAGTTTTTCCCAAGAAATCATGAAAATTCATACATAATTAAAAAAAAAAAGAATCTGTGGAGAACCATGGGCATTAGAAATAGTATATAATAATTATACATAATTATATAAAATCGTGGGGAGAAGAGATAGATTCATACCTTACCCAAGGGTATTTTTACATAAGCGAATGTAAGAAACCCAACTGGAATTGGAACCTGGCTCTCCAATTTCCAATTCTGCGTCATTATCCATTATGCCATCTGCACATCCAACACCTGGTATCCCCAAGTGGTAATCCATCTCGGTTCTGACCAGGCTTAACATTGCTTAACTCTGATTACCAAATAAGTTAACAATTTATCTTCTTAACTATACTATTCAATGGATTCTTAGAAGTAAAAGTAACTGTCCTAGATTATTATAATTTTAGTATATCATTACTATACATCTAATAAACAGACCTGCCAACTTTTATTATTCCAAACTGAAGCCCTTTGAACACACCCTATTAAACACTACTTTGCACAGCTGACGAGTTTGCAGAATGCAGTCAGAAGATGAAGACAATTTGGAAGTTTACTATACAAGTTCTGATATCAGAACTGTCCCTCAACCTCCTTACAGTTCAGATCTTGTACTCTGTGACTTCTGGTTGTTTCCCAAAACTAAGGAGAACCTCAGAGACAGTTGTTATGAAGATGAAGGAGGCTATGTCAAGGGTCCTGGAAGTCTTCACATTTGACTGATTTTTATGGGGCCTTCATGAAGTGCCTCAACAAGGAC
>CAHIKZ030004013.1:625000-725000 GCA_903632075.3 Acanthosepion pharaonis
TTCTTAATATTCTGCTTCTTTTCTTTCTGTTTATTTTTTGCAGCTTCAACTTCAAATATTTTCTTTCTAGTCAATCCACTTTTCTTGCTGTTAACCTTTCAGTTATTCTCAAACCTCTTTTTGCAACATTTTAATGTGATTTCTTTCTTGATCTTATCTGGCGAATATGGTCAAATTCTATTTTCTACTTCAGCATTCTCACTTCAAATATTTCCCACTTTCTCAAGATGTACTTCCATCATTAAGTAACTTAACAATATATTGTTTCTTTTTGCATATTAACTCTTTCTTATAACTCATGGAATCATTATATATCAGTGAATGAGAAGCAAATGTCAACAATTATAAAATTATATATGTTTATTTCCATTTTGATAAACATCCCTTGAATTGCACAATAAAATCTCATGTAACCAAAGAAGTCATTATATATATTTCTAATAAAAACAGAAATTTAGAAATGCATATTGTATATTTATCATATAAGAATTATATTCTATAATAACTAATATCATAATTATATCATAAATAATATCATAATTGTCATATGATATGTTTATCATATAAGAATTATATTTTGTAATAATTATATCATAATTAATATCCTAATTATCATATGTTATATTTATCTATATAAATATTTTACTAGCATCTCTACACTTATATCAATTTTACTGTGAAAACATCGATTTGCATAATAAGATTTGACATTGTGAATATATGATAACATTTGTTCATATTTAAATAAATTTTTATTTTATATTTCTCCATTATAAAGTGTGTAAAATTAAAATGAAAACATGATTTTACATTAAATTATTACTAGTGTTATCACATTTTGTGTCTATTTTTTGTAATTGATCTTGAATTTGTATATTATTTTTGCTGTTTACTAAACTATATCTTAACATTTCTTGTTATATGAGCCATATCTCTTCAGGATGTTCGCAATCATGTCTCTCCACAATTTCCTGTCCACTGCAGTTCTTAGAATATTGTCTTTTTCTTATCCCTACCTAAACTGTATGTACCATTTATTTACCCAATTTTGTCAAGTAGGTCAAGCCCTATTTTCATCTATCCCTCTTGCCTTCAATATGCCCTGTCAGTGTTAAATTTTCCAAACCCTTTTCTTCATAATGTACACAAGAAAGTTCTTTCTAATTCTAAGTATAAGTGTCCTTTTGGTTTCAATTATCTCTAAAATTTCATAGTTGCTCAGATGTTCAGTCCATGGTTTGTTTTCTCAGCATCCTTCTGCAGAATCACATTTCTGTTGCTTCAAGTCTTTTCATCCAACATTCAGTGCCAGAAAAGGAGGACTGATATTTCATAACAGTGACACGATTTACTGATTACCAAGATACAGACTCTAGTTGTGACAATTCATCATCTTTTATATCAGATGATTGAAAATTTGAATAATCTGAAGGTGTATGTAAATACTGAAAGATGCCTTCCAAAAGCTAAGCAAAGCATTAAGAAACAGGATGTTCATTAAAAACAAATTAAAAAATGCTGAACTGCTATGTAATATAATTCCTGTTCTATAGCAGTGAATGCTAGACAATCTCATCAGAGATGTGGTTCTATGAAAGAATGATGATGATGCTGCTATGGATGGAGTGTATGAAAAATAAGCAGGTTATAAGAAAAATCATCTGTTTGTTTGCTTCTTTATCTTTAGCCAATATTATTTCTATTCTGCCTTTTTTTTTCTTTCTTCTTCTTTGCGACACCAACTTCTTCAAATATTTTCTCACTGGTCAATTCATTTTTTCTTATTACACACTTAATTTTTCTCAGATTTCTTTTTGTGACATTTTTTAAATCATTTATCTTTTTAACTTGCCAGTATTTTCAATATCTTTTTCGATTGTTATTTGATTTCTGTTCAACATCTTTGCAATTTCCCAAGTTGGATTTTCATCCCTCAATAACATTTCAATATATTGTTTAACTTTTGAGATTATATCTTTTCTCCATCTCTCTCTCTCTCTCTATATATATATATATATACATATGTTTGTGTGCATGTGCACATGTGACAACACAAAAATAAAATATATTGACAAGGAAAATACACATGAGGTCTACTTAACCAATAGCAAACAAACAGCACTAAAAAGAAAAATAACAAAATTTTTCTTTTTGTTCCACATTTCATTTCTGATGAAGCTTAAATAAAATCAAAATGTTAAATCTATAAACATTTCCTATTTGTTCTGTATGCTATCATATATTCATCTTGTGACAGAAAGAAGTACTTTGTGTTATTGTATTAGAGATTTTATCAATATACACTACAGTTCAAAAGTTTGAAGCAATGCCCAGAATTAGCATGGGATGAACTTGACAGAAGATTTTAAAAAAACAAATGGAAAAAAAGTGCTTAATTTATGCTGCAGTAATCAAGGCTAAAGAGGATATTTTGATGAGAACAAATTTAAACATAAAATACTTTTTTTTCTTTTTGTCATAATAAAATTTTCAATAAAAAATCATATCTTACTTTTTAAACATGTATACTAATTTTGTCCTATTTACAAAGCAAATATTCTGGGGGCCAATTTAAAAATTACTGGGTCAGGGGAACGCAAACTTTTTTGCTGTAGTGTGTGTTGTGTGTATATATATATATATATATATAGTTCTCTCAAAAAGTATTGGAATGGCAAGGTTAATTCCTTTGTTTCCATTGTTCACTGAAGACATTTGGGTTTAAGATTAAAAGATGAATATTAGACAAGAGTTCAGAATTTCAACTTTTATTTCCTGGTATTTACATTTAGATGTATTAAACAATTTAGGACATTATGGTAGCTGTGAAGAAGGCATAACCAATAACCTCGACAATGCAGGGATGAAGGTTTCACAATCCCCCATTCAAAGAAGAATTTGAGAGCAGAAATATAGAGGCCATACCACAAAATACAAACTGCTCATCAGCAGTAAGAATCCAAAGGTCAGATTAATCTGTATAAATGTAGAGAAAAAAAAGAGGATCTGTTTATGATCCAAAACAAGTTCATCTGTAAAGCACGATGCAAAAAGTGTCTTGTCTTGGCCTTGCATGGCTCATTCATATTTACTGATGATGTAAGTTATGATGGTAACAACAAAATGAATTCAGAAGTCTACAGAAACATTTTGTCTGCCATTTTACACAGAAATGCATCCTAAATTTAACATGTAGCAGGAAAATGACCCAAAACATAATACCAACATAACAAAGGAATTCATCAAAGGAAAAATGTGGATAATTTTACACTGACCAAGTCAACCACTGGACTGTAACCCAATAGAGCATGCATTTCATCTCCTGAAGAGAAGAAACCATCCAAATCAAACAAGAAATAAAAGAGGCTGCATTAAAAGTCTGGAAAATCATCACAAATGAAGAATGCAACAGTTTGGTGATATCAATAGGCTGCATGCTTGATGCAGTTATTGCAAGTAAGGGTTATGTAACCAAATATTAAATGTTATTTACTTTAAGACTATCTGTTCCTTTACTTTTGCTCACCTAAAAATGGGGTAATCTGATACAAATGGTGGCATCCTTTAAGCTGTTTAACACATCTAAATATAAATACCAGAAAATAAAAGTAAAAATTCTGAAATCTAGTCTTATATTCATCTTTTGAGCTTAAACCCAAAGGAACTGGCCTTGTTATTCCAATACTTTTGGAGGGGACTGTATATGTATATATCTGAAAATAAAAAATATGAATAGCGTTTGAGGTTTTATCTTTTTTATATATATATCTATAGGGTGCAATGGATAAATTGTCATCTAAATTACACAAAAATTAAAATAATACTGACATTTCATTTTAACAAATATATTTATCTAAATTTCACAACAATATCTAGAAGTACTAAAGATTAAATTTATTCAGTAACCTCACCATTGGCTTCAGTCACAGCCTCCAGATGACTTCGGAATTCCCTGTATCTCTTATGTATGGTCTCCTTGTTTAAAGTGGTGAATGCCGCCATAATCCGTGCCTTTAGTTCATCTCTGGTGTTACAAGGAGTTTTGGTGCTCTCTCTCTCTCAACTGTACCCCACATATAATAATCAAGGGGGTTGCAGTCGAGGTGGCCAGAGGTAAGGTGTGATGTAGTCAAATAAATAATCTGACAGCCATGACTGGGTTCTCCTGCTTGTGTGGCATTGTACAGAATCCTGTTCCCAGACACAGGGTCTACCAGTAGCCACCCTCTTGACTCAGGACAGCACTACCTCCTCAAGGTTCTTAAAGGTTTCCATGTTGAGTCTGAGGCCCTGTGGGATGATGAATAGAGGCATAACATTGCCATCAATAGTGATCACTCCAAACACATTTATAATCACCATTAGATTCATCCAATTCTTTCTGAATCCTCTGCACTAATTGATGCCCAAACACTCTGAAATGTTTGTTTTGGAGCTTTCAGTACAAATGCCAGTAGTACAGCATGCTGTTTCCAAATTACTGGCAGAGTGAATTTTCCTACAGCTTGGGCTCAACTGACCCTACTATACAGTACAGTCAACAAAATTAGAAACAAACAAAGCATATGTGTGAAATTCGCCAACCTGTGGCGCATTGGATGCTTACAAGTGGCACATTGCATCCTTTTGATGAAAAGAAACTAAGCCAAAATCTGAAGAGAAAAAAAAAGTCAAAGGATTGATTGATGGCCTCCACTTTCAAAACTCCTGGATTCACCCCTGGTCATAAGCATATATTTTTCAAATAAATAGATTTTATTATAACTTTAAAATATGTCCATATTACAACATGTACTGAAAGGAAGTGAATGTTTGTGTGGCGCATTTAAATTAATCGTACAAAATATTGGCGTATGGAATCAAAAGGTTGGCCACCCCTGTCGTAGAAGCAATGGGAAAAAAAAACAATTATTAAAAAATAAAAAAGATTAGTCTATCAGTGAAATGATTAAAATAAGTCCAAGCTCAGGAAAAAATGCTGCATGGATTTACTTCCTTTGGTGCCCAAGACGTGCTTCGAAGTTAAACCCGGGCCTGGCTATAAAAGATACAGAAATCAATAATATTGATAATACTTTGTTGATGATAGCTTCCAATTAAAACTAATTCCATCAGAAGCAATGTAAAATTGAAAATTAGTCTCTCAGACATTTAAGAGACATTTGCTTATTATAGGGTGTGGCAGAAATACCTTCCATATAATGGTAAGACATTAGCTTGATGAAGACATCATTGCCACTAATGTCTTACCATTATGTTGGAGTTATTTCTGTAACAACCTGTAAATGCAATCAAGAGAATATTTTTTATTATATTTTATTTCTGTTTAAAAATCATGTTACTTGAACCAAATGTATGTTACTATGGTGATGTCAATGAATACTTGTTGCCATTTTTGTAATGTCAACAAATACTCGTCACTTTTGTAAGGCTCATTTCCATAGAGACTTTGTAATCAGATACAACTATAGTAATGCCATTGAACAATACTGGTGTCAGACACCTTTGAATAGCACTTGCACTAATAGCACTTCCTCAATAATGCTCACTTGAAAAGTAACCACCAAATAGTAATCCGTATAGTGATCCATGTAGAGAAGAGAATAGCGATCCATATAGTAATAGAGGATAGAATAGAAATGGTGATCAATTAGATGTCATGCTAATTCCCACATATATATTTCCTTTATGATAACGTGATCTACTTATTCAAAATGGAATCACCTGTGTTTGCTCTTTGGTGAACTACAGTGTCGGCAGCGACACTTTATATAACAGTTACAAATTGTCGTCTTTTTTTAGGTATCATGTCCCTTTCGTACATTAGTGATCATGGTTCTCCACAACTTTCTGTCCTTTCTAACTCTTAGTAAGATTCATCTTCATACTATCCCTCACCATCCCGTCAATGCAATCCATTTACACAGGTTTTTTTTTTTAAGTAGGTTAGCATTTCTCTCTGTTCTTCTAGCCTTCAGCATGTCTTGTGAATGTCAAATTCTCTAAGCCCACTTTCCTCATAATGTACCCTAGAAATTTCAGCTGTTTCTTTCTAATTCTAAGTATAAGTGTCCTTCCGGTTTCCATTTTCCTTAACACTTTCTCATTGCTTCCATACACAGTTCATGGTATTTTGAACATCTTCTATAGAACCACATCTCTGCTACCTCATGTCTCTTCTTCATTTATTCAGCTTATGGGAGGTTTGACAAAATAAGTATCCATGTGAGAATTGGTTGGAATCATCCACAGAAAGAAAAAAAATATATACAAGCCCAACAGGCAAATCAATTCCACAATTATCTGCATTCCTCAGTCTTAAATGAGCATACCATGCTTTTATGCACCTGACAGACATTGCTCAGCCAATGAGCACCTAGGACCAGCCAATAAAAATGGCTACAAGCAACACCACCACTTCCGCCCACACAAAAGTGCCTGATTCACCTTCAGTCCGAAGCTCGCCAATTCGCTGTCTCCACACTACATTGCAAAACATACACTTGACTCTAGCTCTTTTGGTCACTGAGGTAAGTCACCACGACAGTATCATATTTTTAATTATTTGCATTTGCTTCTAAAATATTCAGTCTTTTCATTTATATAGATAATTATTTTTTTTATGATTAATTTTTAATCTACCTTTTCTTCATTTCTAACAAATTGTATGACAGTCACAGTTGCTTTGAGGAATCTGGAGATCAAATATTTCTCAAAAGAATTCCTCAAGTATATGAACAAACTAAAATAATAAGAATGATAAGAAGAATGCTGATAATGCTATGAACCAAACATATGAGCAATGACAAAGTTTTAGTGAAAATGGAAGCAAAAAGGACACATACTTAAAATCAGGAAGAGATAGTTGAACTTTCTGGGACACTATAATGAGAAAAGAGTGCTTGGAAAATTTGATACTCACAGGATAGATTGAAGGCAAGAGGGAAAGATGAAAATAGCACATAACCTCCCTATTGAGCTTGAGTAAATGGATGGTGAAACAAAGTTTAGGAGAGATAACAGAAAGACAAAATTTATTATGAGCTACAAAGGACAAGAAATTGTGAAGAGTCCTGATCACTAATGACTTCAAGGAACATAGCATATAGAAGAAAAAAAATTAAAATTCTGACTTTTCTCTAATACACAGTTTTCTTTTTCTTTTTGCATTTGTTTTTTTATTTTACCAAAATTCTCAACTAAAATGCAAGTATTTCTGGTGAGAATTGTTCATTAAAATTATCTTTGGCTCCAACTAAAAATGATACTGATTAAAAGTAATGCTAAAAACAATTAAAAGCAAAATTAAATATAAACAACAAAAAAATCTTAAAAATCTCTAATCCTATAAATTCTTGACACTGAGACAAACATTTCATACCACAAAGGATTTGAATATTTTTTTTTTGTTTCTCCCAGAAGCTGCCTGATAAATGACACTAATGAATCTCTTAAAGGATATAAATATTTACAAAGTTTTTTTCTAACTAAATAACAAAGTGAGAATAAACTGTCAACATTTATAAATGAATTCACAAAGCAAGGTCTGAAAGTATGTTTGCCACATATGTTTATACAAGTACTGAACAAGATTACAGAAAAGCATTTGATAAACTGATAAGGCATGATGTGGAAACCTATTTGAACTGGGAGGTAAGCTCGACTTGGCATAGCTATTCAGAAAAATCACAAATATTAATTAGTCATAAACCATTTGCATGCAGACAGAAAATGAGTGAATTGGGGGGATAATACAATGGTGTGTTTTTTTTTTTAAATATTTATTTAATCTATACAGTAAGATGATCTTAAGAGAACTGGGATTTATTATTAGTAGCTATAATCTTAATGTACAAAATGTGACACTAACTCTCAATAATCCCTTGCACCCTGGTTACTTTATTACTTGGGGTGGAAAGATTGTAAATACAAACACATGCACATAGATAGAGAAGAAAATACTTAGTGTAATCGGGCATTAGCATTATTATAAGAAATTATGGAGCTGATATTTCAAATTAAAATTGCCTGTCTGTTAATAATAATCAGTATTCAAAATTTTGGCTTTTACATTGGATTGAAACCTGAACACTGATGCTGTGGATAAATATGCAGCTACCAAACAGATACATAAATTTTCAAGTTAATCCTGAAACATTACGATATCACAATTCTGCCATTTTATTACCAGGATAAGAATTAAAGAAATTGTATAGAAAATATCTAGCATTATATCAGGTCATCCCATAAGTTTTGTCCGAATTTTAACTTTTTGTTAAAATGAAAGAAATTTAAAGAGTATTTTATAATGTCTAATGGAGCTGAACATTATTTTTATGTTTAGATGCATTTAAACTGATCAAATTTTATTTCAGAGAACAATAAAATTAAATTTTGTTTGATTAAAACCCTGATAACATGGAAGTACCCAAGAATCATTTGAGGCACATAATGTTTTATGATTTCAAGAAAGGAAACTCAGCAGCCGAAGTGGCTAGAAACATTCACTCAGTTTATGGAGAGGAATGTGTGAATGAAAGAACTTGCAGAAGATGGTTTGCAAAATTCAGAGGTGGAGATTTCACCCTTAAAGATGAAGATCGAACCGGACGTCCAGTTGAGTTTGAGGAAAAGCTTCTTGAGCAGCCCTTGAAGAAAATCCTGCTTTATCAGTTGAGGAATTGGCAGTGGTTCTCAGTTCAAACCATACAACTGTTCATCATCATCTTCAACAACATGGAAAAGTTCCTAAACTTGGGAAATGGGTGCCTCATGAATTCTCTGAAAACAACCTCAAATCCCGAGTTGACATCTGCTCTTCTCTCCATTCTCGCCAACTTGTTTCACCTTTTTTGGATAGACTTGTGACTGGTGATGAAAAATGGATCTTTTATCGAAATGTTAAGCGTCGTAGACAGTGGCTTGGTAAAGGGGAAGGACCCCAGCCATAGCCAAGAAGAGAACTTCATGGGCAAAAGGTTCTTCTTTCAATCTGGTGGGATCGCCAAGGAATAATCCACTTTGAATTCTTACCAACTAATGCAACAATTAATGCTCAAATATACTGTCAGCAATTAGAGCATTTGAACCTAGCTTTGAGGAAAAAAAGACCTGCTCTAGTGAATCGAAAAGGGGTGATGTTTCATCAGGAAAATGCGCGACCACACACAGCAAGAATCACGTCACAAAAGATCGAAGAACTTGGTTGGGAGAAAATTCTTCATCCACCTAATTCTCCCAGTCTTGCTCCTTCAGACTACCATTTGTTTCATAGCTTACAGAATCATTTGGAAGAAAGAGCTTTTGTAACACAGGAAGAGGTTAAAACTGACATTTGTGAGTTCTTCGAATCAAAGACAAAATAATTTGACAGTAATGGAATTAGTAAGCTTGTTAATAGAGGGAAGGAAGTCATAGATAATCAGGGAAAATACATTGTTGATTGAATCTGTAATGAAATGTAACATTTGGTCACTTGCTTTCTTTATTCAAAATTCGGACAGAACGTATGGGATGACCTGATACTATTTGTCACTGGCCAACATTTGTACATGAGAGAAACATAAAAAATGACTGAGATCATCTCTCTACAATGTTCACCTTCCTTGATATATTAACAGAGGAAAAGATATTTAAATAAGCAAATTAAGGACCCCAACAGTGAAGGGTTGGCAAGTACTACACAAGTCTAACATAATCTCCTTTGGGTCTTTGCCCACAATCAACAAACATTCTTTGAAAGAAGTTATGTTTCATTTCACTTGAATGCTCAAATCACAGCAGGAAACCCTCCATCAGATTACCAGAACCAAAGAAATATAAAAAGACCAACAGAACCAGGTGATAAGAGAAAAAGCTGATATATATATATATATATATATATATACACAGGTGACAAAAAAAAACAGGAACTTTTTAACAATTCAATAAATCTCAGAATTATGGAAGAAAAATATTTTATTCATAGTAATTGAAACCTTAAAACATGCCATTTAAGAAACAATGATGGAATTTCCATTTTTTAAAAATTACGTCCTGTAGATGGCATCCTCCTGTTTGAATGTGTTCTTGAAATCTGCTGTTGAGATTCCTCATTAACCAAATTAAACACACAAACTCAACAGATTCCATCCAAAACATACTACTAGAAAAATCCAAACATAATAATCTCATCACATGTAAAAAATGATTGAAAATAATGGAAGCCTTAATAATAAAAAATAAAAGCCAACACTTAATAATATTAACTGCAAAATCAGCCACAATGTGCTAATGGTGTGTGGAAAATAAAACATCCCTATAACTCTAAAAACATATGCCCAACCCATACACCCAATTAAACTGAAAAAATAAAATCATTCTTGATAATGGCTAAAAGTATAGCTGTATGCACTCAGAATTATATAGAACATATGCACAGTTTCTACACACTGTATCCAAAAAAGAAAAAAAACTTGTTCGAACACAAGAGAAATTAAAAATCTTAATCATAATACCTGAACCAAGTATAAATGAAGGATTGCTGCATAATACACAATTATGCAAATAATAGGCGGTTGCACCATATACAGGTAATCTTTTGGAAGAGGTTAAACATCATGCATTTTCAGTGTCTAGTTACATTATACAATAGTAAATATTTTCTGGATAGTGTATTATTCATGAAAAAAGATCAGCAGATATGTAATCGGCTTATACACAAGTATATATGATATTCTTTGGTTTTTAATCATTTCACCCCAAGCAAGGTGGGAATGCTACTAGTACATAGAGGGTCACAGGGAGCAAAAATGAGGGGAAAAAATTGAGTATAGGGAGGATTGGGGAAAGGACAAAAGATTTTTATATATTTATTTACAGAACAATATAGGTAAGGAGAGAAAATCCTGTAGTTCCCACAGACACAATGTCACAAGCCTGTTGCTCCTATGTTGCTCTTTTCATGACAAATGCTCAAACGAAATCTATTCATTACTTCTACAAATTCAGAAATTTATGACTAAGACTTGCTATGTTGCATCTACAGAGTTTTGCGCCCTCCATATTACACCTTTAAGGAGAATTTCCACTCAGACAGATTTTCACTTTGTGGAACAGACTACCAGAGGAATACAAACACTACAATCTTAACCTCTTTAAGTCACCCGTCAATTACTAAGTATCTGTCTATATTTCTAAGACGAGGTATTATGAACACTATTTACATTATTCAGACTATTGTCCTCATCTTTGTTACTATATTTATTATGTTTCGGACGTTGTATGCTCCGGCCTTGTTCAGGTGGTTGGAATGTTGAACTGAACCCTTTATTTGCTCATTGGGGTAGACTGTTCTAGTTCTACATGCCATGTTTAATGGATGTCAGTTATTAGTTATCTACTGTTAATTCCCCTCTCCAAGTTCTCCACTGCCTTAACCAGGTATAGAACTCACAGTCTTTGGGTCCTGTCACTGGATCTAACTAACGCCTTTATCCACTGTGCCATGTGTCCTTGAGGAGAAATGTAATAAATATGGTGACAAAGATGAGGACAATAGTCTGAATAATGTAAATAGTGTACAATTACTAAGTATTTGTCTATATCCACATATTACTCACTTCTTATTCTTACATTAATGCCACACACCTCATTCAATAAACTTCTGCTTCAGTGGCTTTTGAGCCTTGTATTGGTGAACACTATTACGAGAAAAAAAGTAAGTAGTTATTTGATGTTCGATTCTTCACCAAATAATAAGTGTGTTGAAAGTAAGAAAGACAGATGAAAATAATGCACAACCTACCTGCCAAGCCTGTATGAATAGATGGTTGAGTTGGGTTTGGGAGATGGCAAAAAGACAAAAAATATGAAGAGCTAAAAAGGATAGGAAATTGTAGAGAGCCATGATCACCAATATCCTGAAGGGACATGGCAAACAGAAGAAATAATAAACTCAGTTACACAATACCAGAAAGAGAGAATTCCTGAGCTATATTTAATAACATCCATAGATTACACAAAACTTTGACAGAAAATTTGAATCAAATGTTATATCAATAGACTGAAGTGTCACATAAAATACTGATTATTTTATTAAACTTTTCAGAATACATTCACTACTTCTTGGAATATATTTTAATATCAATATCTGTCATTTTCAACAGCAAGCATATATGTGTGTTAGAGACACTGCTGTTAGAAATGATACAATTTGCACAAGTACATATATTTATTAAGTAGAATAAGTGACTGCACTGTCAGACATTTTCAAAGAGGCATTATGATATAGCAGACCAAAACAGGAAGGATTTACTCAAGGGATTTAACACAAAAGTCAAATAGAATAGCAAATTTTCTTTTTCAAATTTTATTATCTGTTTAAACAAAATTTAAAAGAAACTCTCCAAAGAATATTTTTAGTTTATGTATAAGCTTAGTATGTCTATACTTTATACATAAATATGAAAAATGAATGTTTATTTAGCCATTTTCAAAGTCAGTTGAAAATGACTTTTATTTCAATAACAATTGGAAAAGTGAAAATATCTATTTTCAGTGATATAGAATTTTTACTCATCACTCAGTTCTCATTTGTCTCTGTTAAATTATATATATCTCACACACTCAGGATACAACAGAAATACCTCCTGTATATACTTCCCACATAATGGTAAAACATTAGCTAGATGAAGACACCTTTGCCACTAATGTTTTACCATTATATGGAAGGTATTTCTGCCACATTCTCTCTCACTCTCTCTCATATATAAGGTTAATAGTTAGATTTTAAACAGACCAGGAAACAGAAAAAGTGCTCAATACACATGTGAAAAAACAAAAGTAATAATAACTTGTAGAGATTTTAACATTAAAAATCAGGAGCTCAGTTGAATCTGCTACCTTCGTTTCAACCTTACGATATTCTCAGGTGATTTTTTTATCAGATGACCACCACATGTTTTTTATTTTTTTTTTTACAAAAACTAAAGAATACTTCATTATTATTTAAAAAATAAATAACCAAATACATGACGTTGGGTGTAATAGAAGAGGTAAGAGAAGAAAAGCAATATGCACTTAAGAAAAATTTTCTATGTCAGCAAGGACTTTCTAGTTTAAAAACTTCTTTTTGATCTGGAAATGTCATAATAGCTACTTTTTCCTGTTGGCAAATGTTGCAAATATTGTTGTGATTGTTGTATGGTTTTGCCTTATATATATACATATATATATATAGAAAGCATTTTTCTTAAGAGATACCTTTTGACGAACACATCAAAAGAAGAATATGTTGGTAAATATTAATTGACCAAGGAAACACAACAATCACAATGCGAGAAGATATAAGGAAAAGAAAAAGGAACCACAACTAAAAAACAAATTTATTAATAAAAATGAGGGGGAAAGATAAAAAAGAGGAGGCATATATGAGCAAAAAGGCTAATGTAAATGGTTCCCAGTAAGTATAAAACAGAAAAAATTGACTCAAATCAAATTCCTGTTTTTTATATATATATATATATATATATATATATATACACACACACACACACACACACACAGAGAGAGAGAGAGAGAGAGAGAGAGAAGAGATAGATAGAAACGTTTCTGTTTTCAGAAACACATATATCTAAAAGCTGATAGATATAGAAACATTTCCTGTGGTTGCATGCCAGTGCAGATAGCATAATGATTATTGTCTCATGTCTCAGGAAGTGGAACCATCTAGAAGAGTTCAAATTTCATTCTAATCTGCTCCATTCAATTTCACCTTAATACCATTGAAGAAAGGAATGAGTCTCTCTATTCAGCCTATGGGTTAAATTGCCAGGTAAGCTGCATTTTCTATCTTTGGATGGCAGTCTTGGAGAAGGACTACGACGATTCAAAACTGTGGATCAAAGCAAGATGAAACCATTCCACTGTCATGCATTACAGATATACAGATATATATGATGAGAAATAGCTATAGATAGATATACTACATTTCTGTAAAAAAAACAAAAACACACACAATACAAACATTTCTTTCTGGTGATGCAATCAATCATAAAAGTTACTGGTGAAGACTATATTTCCAGCAAAAGAATTTCAAATTTCATCCTCATCTGTTTTGGTCATGTTTGTACTAATACCTTTGGAAAAGGTAGGGATCCATTTTTTTCTCCCCATCCCAATTTAGAGGTTAAATAGCAGGATAAATGATGTCAATCATTATTTTCTTCATTCCTGTTCTTTTATTGTTATTTTTCCTTAGTGTTTTTTCTTCTCATATTTTCTAACACTTGGTAATCACTTGTGTCTTAGTGGCTTTATTGCCTTGTTTGAGGTGAAATGATAAAAAAGAACTATAATCTTTAATACTTGCATGGCAGCCAGTCTAGGAACTGGACTGCTCTGAATTCAAAACCATAGAGCAAGAACAGGAAACCTCTCTGCTATCATTTTCACAAAGTCATGGCAATTCATAAGTAATAAAGAAGGAGAACCATGAGTATCTATATCCTGAAAGGTCATATGATCTGAGGAAATAGTATACCTTTTACCTATCTCTTTGCTCTCATTTCTCTCTCTCAACTCTCTCTCTGAGTAAGGTTTGTCATCTCACCATCCCTCCCTTAATTAATATCAAGCAATTTTCTTACAAAGACTCCTTGACTTAAAAGATTTATTCCCCAGGAATAAATTGGTTAAATGTTTCTTTTTTTCTGAAATGCAATTTCTGTTATTATTATAGATAAATAGAAACATTTCTGTCTGTACAAACAAAAAAGGCCTAAAAAGACTAAACATTTTTCTCTTATAGCACACACACACACACACATATATATATATAAGATTTAATTAATTATTGATTAAGTTTTTTCAGCATCCTTATGTTATTTCATTTTATTTTATTTCGTTTTTATTTTCCAGCATCCTTATGTTACTTCGTTTTGTAAAAAGATGTAAGGTGTAAGGGAGTACAAAAATGTTCCATAATTTTTATTGTCTCAAATGCTTTCAGACACTTGTATAGCCATTTTCAAGGCTGTTTTGTCTTTGGTATTGTTATTTTTTCCTTATGTTTTGACAGTTATATTGTAATTTATTTTTGTGTTGTTTTGAATATGAGTGTTCACATGTAGCATGCGACTGAAATTCATGTGAGCATCTTTTAACACTCCATTTCCACTGTTAAATAATATGAAGTTGATAGTAGGAGACAAACGTTTTATATACAGGGTCTCTCTAATAGCGAGATGTTTCTGATCATGTGACTTATATAGAATTTTAGTGTTTTGAACAGAATTTGTCTTAAGGGTTCTTGTAAATTATGGGTCAGTAGATGCTTTGTATACCACTTTGGTCTGATAAGTGACACATAAACATCTATACAAGGAGGTGATGGTATTTCCAATAAATTTATATATATATATATATATATATTTTATATTGATATATATATATATATACTTTAATATGATGAACCCCTATAGGACAAAACTGGTCACACAAAACAATTTCCACGTTGTCATTAATTTTCCTAACATTCTTTGCTGTATAAAAATTCATATATAATTTTCTCCAACAGAAAAGTATGCATATTTAAACTTTGTTTAATGGCATTGTATAACTTTATGTAATTAAGCAATCATATTGGAAACAAAACTCAATATATAATAAATTATTGATACATCAAGTACAAAGTTCTCAGTTATTGAAGAAAGTTTTAAATGTACCAAGTGTATAATGTTCATGAACCATTTCAGTATAGAATATTTCTCAATTTTTACAATTATCAACGGAGACAAATGAATTGCCAAAATATTGAAGTGATATTTTATATACCATTTTCACTTTATATTATTTCAGTACAAAAACTGCATTATTAAAGTTCAGGAGATCATCAACTTCATTTAATAATGTCATTCAAATAAATTTAGAAAATTTATCCATCAAAGTTCAAATCAATTATTTAAAAAAAAAAATAAAAAAATAAACCAAATATTCCTATTTGATTTCCCATCGGATATATATATAAATTGAAATAGTGTCACAACTTCTTCCATGTGACATGTCACTTCAGGACATGGATGATCATGGCTCTCCAGAAATTTTTATCCTATGTGAATCGGAGCAATGTTTATTTCCATATTATAATTTTTAGTCTATGTTCTTGTTATAGTGGAACACACCTATTCTGTAGTTAATAGACTCTCCCACCTATAATAAGTAGGAGTAGTAGCAGTTGCTAAGTCGCTCAGTGGGTTGGTCAGTCAGTCGATGTCGGACGACCGTTAGTCAGATACTAAAAGTATCAGCGAACACCACTAGATTTCTCTGCATAATTACCTATGGTATCAAGTTCCTAACGTTTTGTACATCGAACCTATTTTAGGACCGACTTAGTACAAATACAAGCCTCCACTGTGAAACTACTCTACAACAGTTCTACATCCATTTATGAAAGGTAGATTACTCTCTATTGTCCACTTTGTCTCCCACCCTCATTATGTCCTGTAAGCGTCAAACTCTCCAAGTTCACCTGTTTCATTCTGTCTGTCAAATCATAAACATAAGTAATTGTTTCATTCCCATTTTCTTTAAAACCTAAACTTTTTTTCATACACTCCATACATAGCAACATCATTATTCTTTTGTTGAACCACATCTCTGATACCATTGTCCAGCATTCACCACCATAGAGAAGGACAGATACTACATAGCAGTTCAGCATTTTTTGTTTCTAATGAACTTTTCCTGTTTCTTCATACATTGCTTAGCTTTTGGAAATAACTTTCACTATTCCAATGTGTCTTTAAATTTTTCATCATCGGTTATAAAGGACAATGGGTTGTTAAACTAGAGTCTGTATCTTGGTAATCAGTAAATCATTTCAATGAATGTTAAGAGTACTGAACCCTCATGTAATATCAGTCCTCCAATATGGCACTGAATGCTGGACTATCTCCTCATGGATGAAGAGACTTGTAGCAACAGAAATTTGATTCTACAGAAGGATGCTGAGAAAACTATGGATTAAACATCTAAGCAACTACAAAGTTTTAGAGAAAATGGAAACAAAAAGTACATTATACTTAGAATCAGAACTTAGAAATTTCCTCAGTATATAATGAAGAAAAAGGGTTTGGAAAATTTACCACTCACAGGACATACTGAAGGCAAGAGGGATAGAGGAAAGTAGAGCTTGATCTACTTGACAAAATTGGGTAAATAAATAGCAGAATACAGTTTAGAAAGGAATAAGATAAAGACAATTTACTAAGAGCTCTAATGAAACAAAAATTCTGGAGGGCCATGATTACCAACATCTTGAAGTGATATGGCCAATATAAGAAGAAATGTTAAGAAATACTTTCATAAACAGCAAAAATAATATACAAATTCAAGATCAATTACAAAAAATAGACCCAAAATGTGGTAATACTAGTAATAATTTAATGTAAAATCATGTTTTCATTTTAATTTTACACACTTTATAATGGAGAAATATAAAATAAAAATTTATTTAAATATGAACAAATGTTATCATATATTCACAATGTCAAATCTTATTATGCAAATCGATGTTTTCACAGTAAAATTGATATAAGTGTAGAGATGCTAGTAAAATATTTATATAGATAAATATAACATATGATAATTAGGATATTAATTATGATATAATTATTACAAAATATAATTTTATATGATAAAACATATCATATGACAATTATGATATTATTTATGATATAATTATGATATTAGTTATTATAGAATATAATTCTTATATGATAAATATACAATATGCATTTCTAAATTTCTGTTTTTATTAGAAATATATATAATGACTTCTTTGGTTACATGAGATTTTATTGTGCAATTCAAGGGATGTTTATCAAAATGGAAATAAACATATATAATTTTATAATTGTTGACATTTGCTTCTCATTCACTGATATATAATGATTCCATGAGTTATAAGAAAGAGTTAATATGCAAAAAAGAAACAATATATTGTTAAGTTACTTAATGATGGAAGTACATCTTGAGAAAGTGGGAAATATTTGAAGTGAGAATGCTGAAGTAGAAAATAGAATTTGACCATATTCGCCAGATAAGATCAAGAAAGAAATCACATTAAAATGTTGCAAAAAGAGGTTTGAGAATAACTGAAAGGTTAACAGCAAGAAAAGTGGATTGACTAGAAAGAAAATATTTGAAGTTGAAGCTGCAAAAATAAACAGAAAGAAAAGAAGCAGAATATTAAGAACATTGGTTCAGGACATGAAAGCAACTAAACTATCATGTTTAAGTAAACATCACGCATTAAGTGAAGAAGTACATGAAAACTGATTTCTCTAAAGTAATTTTAGAGATGAACATAGAACTACATTGATAGACTTGATGACTGTATCCTTCATGGAAATCTTCAACCAGCAAGGCAGCAGAGTAATATGGGGGCTAGTATTATAGGTCCCTTTGATGCTGCTAATAGTGCAAAGATAAATGCAGAGAATTATCGTAATATCTTGGAGTAAATGTCTTGTGAATAGCACAGGCCACAATGAAGAAGCTAAAAGCATATTTTTGCAAGAAAATGCTCCTACATATTCTTCAATGTCGATTATTACCTATCTTGCAAAAAAAAGTTTCAAGATACCAAATTAAGAGAATGAATTCTAGCTGCTCCAGGTATGATCCATTAGAAAATTTCTGGTTCATCATTAAAGGTGATGTATTTGAGTACTGCAAACATGGTTAAAGTAACTATCTCTGGTAAGCAAACAAAAATTGCTGCAAGTAATTTTAAAGACAAAAGAGTAGCAATATTAAAAAATAAACAGAATGAAAGACTGATGAAAGTTATAGAATGTTAAAGAGCCAATATTAAATTGTAAAATAAAAATAATTTATTTACTATGATATAGAATTGGAATGAAAGCAGTGGTAGCATGTATCCTCAATCAATCATAACATTTCAAGATGTAAAATTAAAAAATACTAAGCACTTCAAACACCTTGGCATATGGATCAGTTATGACCAACTTAGGATAGGAAATAAGGAATATGAATGTAGAATACGCTACACTAGAGGGTAGATTCACCCAACATTGCAAATTTTCACAAAACCAAAACATTAGCCAAAAACATTGAGACCAGTTGTAAATAGCTTTGTTAGATTGAGACCATTATATGAATGACATGCCAAACTTGTTAAGAAATATCTAAAGTGTCAGTTGTATACAATCACTTTCTCAAAGCAATGATTACAATTGGCTTTGAGTGAATGAAGCTTGTATGTCTTAGAGAGGACCATACTTGTTCAAACCTTGTGGACTGCCACTACAAAATAACAAACAAAGAACTGTACCACATCATGACTTTCAACAATAGAAACAATTAAATTGATAGCACATGTAACTTGAGGAGAAAATAATGGTATAATGAAGATGTTGATATTCTGCACTTCTGCTTCTTCTTTTATGTGCTGTGACCCTTCATGATGTAGGCGATCATGGCCCTTCACATCTTCCTGTCCCTTGTAGCTCTTGATTAGTTTTGTCTTCTTGATATTTCTCTCAAATCATGTACTCCCATTCATTTACTCAAGCTCTGATTTCCTCTCTCCCATGCATATCAGATATACCAAGCCCTCCTTTGTCATTACATGAGAATTTCTTTCTGAAGTATGTTTCCTTTTTGTTTCCATTTTTTCCAAAAACCTCATTGTTATTCACATGTTTGGTCCATGGTATTCTCAACATCTTTCTGTAGAACCACATTTATGTTACTTCAAGTCTCTTTTTTCATTTTTGAGGAGATTTTTCAGCATTCATTGCCATACAGGAGGACAGATATCATGTAAGTTTAAATAATCTTTTCTTTGTTTCTAACACTACCTCAAACAAAAAGAAAGAAAATCCCCTGTTAAGAGCAATAACAGTTGACTTGAGGAAGCTATTTTCCAAAAAATTCTTTTGATAAAAATATTTCATGAATTTCAAACAATTCCAGCTCTTGCTACTTGGTCAATAAATGCCAAAAGTTTCCTCATAAGGAAATGGATAATATCATTACCATATGGGATATTATGTTAATCAAAGATCAGTTTTTGTGGCTTATAAATTTTGGATTCATTTTTAATTAAAAGTTTACACAGAACTTAAGCTTGTTTGTCTAATAACAGTGCTACACCAAACAAGTTATTATCCATATTTTTATGAAAGAATGATATAAGCTAAAATTTACTATATACTGCTTATGTAAATATATCCAGAAAATTTCACCAACATCATTTCATCTATATCGATATTCTTGCCTAAACACCGACTTGCATAAGAAAACCTGACACATTCTATATCAAAGAAATACACTGTATTCATGCAAACTGAAATCTCTACAACTATTGAAAAGAGTAACAGTAATGAGAAGAGAAATAGGCCATATAAGAGAGTCATTATCTTTCTCTCTTTCATCTGTTGGTCCATGCATCCTCCTGAAAAGCACAGCCCAGAGGACTATAATTACCCAGGCTCTACCTTGCCAATCATGTAATAGATATGATGGATAAGTGATAAGTGATCTAAACAGCCCGACTATGGGAAGATGGAGATATTCTGTTTACTACCCAAGCCTGCCATGTGCCACCCAGCAACAAATATTTCAGTAATGGTTGGGAGAAGGCAGATACATTTATCAACGCACCATGGCAAAGCAGGCAAGACTATATAGAAGGATGATATGCCAACAACATGTATTTATATTTATACACATGAATGCTTTTAGAAATATAAGTTTGCATGTAAAAATTGAATTGTTTTTATATAAAATAATAAATTTTATATATCAGTAAAACTGTATATATGGATAGGAAGAAAAATAAAAGGCAAATTTGACCTGAAATGTTCACTGTATAATGTTAAGTCAATGTGATTAAGAAAGAAGCATTGAGTTAAATGCATTTTAATGAAGGACATTATGTTGAAAAATTGCTGTTTCTAATCTGCTAAGAATATCCACTCCATAAATTTATAGACAAATCCTATACATGCAAATCAATAAAAATGAAGGAGATTATGTTGAAAAATGTTTTGGCTCCAATCTATAGGAATGACTACTATGAGCATCCTCTCTCCAAATTTATAGACAAATCCTACAGATGCAAGTCAATAAAAATGAAGGAAATTATGTTGAAAAATATGTTGGCTCCAATCTATAGGAATGACTGCTATGAACATCCTCTCTCCAAATTTATAGACAAATCCTACAGATGCAAGTCAATAAAAATGAAGGAGATTATGTTGAAAAATATGTTGGCTCCAATCTATAGGAATGACTGCTATGAACATCCTCTCTACAAATTTATAGACAAATCCTACAGATGCAAATCAATAAAAATGAAGGAGATTATGTTGAAAAATATATTGGCTCCAATCTATAGGAATGACTGCTATGAACATCTTCTCTCCAAATTTATAGACAAATCCTACAGATGCAAGTCAATAAAAATGAAGGAGATTATGTTGAAAAAATATGTTGGCTCCAATCTATAATGAATGACTGCTATGAACAATGAACATCCTCTCTACAAATTTATAGACAACTTACAGATGCAAGTCAATAAAAATGAAGGAGATTATGTTGAAAAATATATTGGCTCCAATCTATAGGAATGACTGCTATGAACATCTTCTCTCCAAATTTATAGACAAATCCTACAGATGCAAGTCAATAAAAATGAAGGAGATTATGTTGAAAAATATGTTGGCTCCAATCTATACGAATGACTGCTATGAACATCCTCTCTACAAATTTATAGACAAATCCTACAGATGCAAGTCAATAAAAATGAAGGAGATTATGTTGAAAAATATATTGGCTCCAATCTATAGGAATGACTGCTATGAACATCTTCTCTCCAAATTTATAGACAAATCCTACAGATCCAAGCCAATAAAAATGGATAATTTTCAGTCCCATCCCCAAATGTCCCCAACATTTTTATTCTCCTTGCCTTAAAGTCACAACCTTATAATGACTTGACTGTCTCCCTTTTACATATGAATACAATACTTGCTTTGTGAACTTTTTGCTTTATTACTGTCACTTTGCTTAGACTAGTTTTGAGTTGCTTTAATTATATCGATTATTTGATTAGTATTATATTTTTTATCTAGTTGTTTTTCTTTCTTTTTTTATTGTTTAAGATCTTTGTCAGTTTCACTTGTTGAGAGTTATGTCAATCACACTTGACCATGGCCATTTATTCCACAAAACATATTTACTTTGAGAAAATAAATGCTTTTGCTTCATCAGAAAATAAGAAACTTTTCTTGAAGTGAACTATTTACCAAAATTATACAAGTGGCTCAAGTTAAGAATATTTCATCACTCACATAGGTGAGTGTATATATGCATAAATATTTAAGTAACTAGAATATTATAGAGCAGCCACATTATCCTCTAAAGTGCTCAGTATAATTATAATTGAATTATAAAGCAAAGTGAAGATTAAAAGGATAAGAAATAAAAACTAAAAACAATAAAGCTCATACAGAACTAGTTTTCACACTTTATATATATATATATATATATATATATATATTGGCCAAGTGGTTAGAACATCCACTTAATGACCATGTGACTCAAGGTTCAAATATCAGCATGGTCAATTTGTCAGGAAGAAGACTTCTTGATCTTATCGGTCTGCAGTAAAGTGTCTGAAAACCATACCATGGGTTGACCTTATTGACCTTATTAGGGAAATTGAGTAGACAGAACACTTGGGAGAAGTTAGTGGTTATAAGTTATTATATTATGATTGAGGGTTTGAGCATGCTAGCCTTTTGGTGACTGTTGATTATGCTAGATAGTGTGCTATCTCCGAGAAACTGTAACAAATGTCTGCTCAGAATAGTTGCAATATAAACCACAAGTGGGTGCTGCGGGTGTTAAACAAACACAAATGTGCCTGAGAAGGCATCTGCAATATGGATTGGCTAGCTGCCCTAATAAACTGGCATCCTCAGATACGAGTGGCTGTGCCATTTAAATATATATATATATATATATATATATATATATATATATGTATATAGTAGGTTACTTGATAACTTCTTAAGTCTTTTTAACTATATATATATATATATATATATATATATATATATAGTAGGTTACTTGATAACTTCTTAAGTCTTTTTAACTATATATATATATATATATATATATGCAAATGTAAAAGAATGAAGAATAAAATTCCAACGTTCAAAACATTAATTTAAAACATGGCTCAATACAAGAGTAGAGCAATAAATATTTATTATACACTGTTAATTTAGAACATGTAAGTTATTACTACAAAATATAGGTACAATTTTGTAGTAGTAACTTACATGTTCTAATGCAACAATGTATAATATACATATATTCAGTTACTTGATGACTTCATAAGTTATTCTAACTATATATATATATATATATATATATATATATATATAGAGAGAGAGAGAGAGAGAAGAGAGAGAGAGAAACAGGAATTAATAAGGTAGATTTTGGCACCAATAATTTTTTCAAACATGTTTGATTAAATAATCTCAACAAGTTCTGTCCATCAGATTTCAAACTGTTTTATGTTATCAATAAATCTGCCAATGTTCATATTTATTTTTATTTTAAATTATTTTCTTTTCGTTGCTATATTCATTTTCAAGGAACATGTTTTATTTATATGCAACTATTAATGTTTAATTCTCACATTTTCTGGAAACCATTTTCATGACACCATGTCATTTTATATATATATATATATATATATATATATATATATATAGAGAGAAGAGAGAGAGATGCAAATAAAAGTGGAAAATCTTTTATGCCAATGTGTTTCATTCCTTGAGGAATTTTATCAAGGCATGTGTAGAAATTTTATTTGGTAACTTATATTTATACACAAAAGTAATTTTTTACATTTTGCTTTAGAGAATACTAAAAATAGAGAAATTAATTAAATACTTAAACAAAATAAAATAAAAATACATAAAAATAAATAAATAATAATTATGTTTAAGAATAAGTAATAACAACTCTCATTTGTGAGGGTCAAAAATTACATCACTTAGCCTCCTCCATAATTTACCTTCTCTATACACAGTAGGTTTTTAGAATATTTTAAAGCATTCTTTAATGCAAAAATTGAATATATATATATATATAATTATTTACCCACTGCCCCACACAGCAATATGTTGCACAAGGCCGAGTGGGGTATCTGAGCCCATAGGCTTGGGCAAAAATTCCCTATAGACCATGTAAAAATGGAGTCAGTTTCCCAAGATGAGCCTCACCTGGGGGATACCCCCTGACATGTGCCAGGTAAGTATATATATATATATATATATATATATATTTATATATATGTTGTTTGTATTTCATCCAGTACCATGTTTGTTGTTGGTCCACTGGTTGTTTTTCATTGTGTATATGGCATTCAATCACAATTTAATGCAGTTGAATAGGGTAAAAAAAAAGAAATATGAACAAAATTAAACAAGAATGCCCACAAAGGTGATAGAAGTTCAAAGATTTTTGTCAATTTAAAATCTAATGTCTAAATCCTGATCTAGCATTTTGGCTTCAGTCCCTTTCACACTGCTGGAATACAGTTTCCCTGTAACTTTTCTATAAATACTTTCATGGCAATTGTTCTCATGAAGTTTCCTCTATGGTACATAGACTTCATGAAATTATGCTCAGTACTAGTTTGGTGACAACCATTATCGTCCATTTTTTAGTTCCTCACCTTTTTTTATCACAATCTTTAATAAGGTTTTCTTTTTCTTATATTCGTTCACACTCAGTAACCTCTTGCAAATTACTGGCTTTATTTTGTTGCTTGGGATGAAATGATTAAAAAAAAAAAAAAACATTACTATTCTTAAGAAGAGGTAAAATAATATAGATAACCAGATAGATAGATAGGAAGGTGTCCCGCAAGTTTCTATCCTTGGGCGTACTTTCTTCTTAATTTTCATCAATGACCTTCTTCCTGAATCAATTTGACATCTAGGCTGATAACACAACCATTTACTTCTATCTCAAAAGTAAGTCTGATCAGTTTGATAAGTTCAAATTGGCAGCTGATCTTAAGTACGATCTATGGTCTGTTGTTAACTGGGGCAAGGAATGGCTTGTTAATTTTAACACCTCTAAAATGAAATCTCTCAATCAATTACCTGAAAGAACCATTCCTGCATTTCATCAGCATGGCTGATACTGACCTCCATGACATGTTGTTCCTTCTCAGGCTTACATTCTTAGCTGACATAATGTGAAAAAATTATACTGAATCCATTGCTAGGTCTGTAGCTAAGAAAGCTGGTTTCACTGTGTCTTGCTATACAATTTTTTCCTCCAGAATCAATCTTACATATCTATCATTCATCCATGCTTTGAATACTGCTAACATATATGGTTTTCGTTTTCCTGCAGTATATCTAGAGATTCTTGATAAAATACAAAGAAGAATCAGCAATATTATTGGTTCCAACTCTGTGTCTTGGCTTCAGTTATATTCTCACCACTGTAATGTTGCTTCTCTACGTCTTTTCTATAAACATTTTCATGGTAATTGTTCTGATGAACTCTTTGCTATGGTACCTAGACTTTATGAATTTAAGCACAATATGAGATTGGTGGCAAAGTCTCACCAATTCACAGTTGAATTGGCTAGATGTAACCATAATTTCTATGCTAACAGTTTCTTTCCTGCACTTCTCACTGGTGGGACTATCTTCCAGCCAACTTCAATCTTCAAAAATTTAAATACAATATCAATTGTGATCTATTGTCTCATTGATTACTCTTCTATTGTTATCGCTCCTTAATTTTGTTTCTCTTTTTTCCTTCTTTCACACTAAGTAAACCCTTATATATTAGTGACTTTACTGCCTACCATAAGTGACATGGTTAAAATAAAAGGATGGATGGATAGATAGACAGATAAGATAACAATGAACAAAATGAAATAGATGGAAACAGACTGCAATATATATATATATATATATATATATATATATGTATGTATGTATGTGAATTACAGTCAATGAAACTCATTTATTTGGGTTTTATTGACTGTAATTCACTTCTATGTTCTATAATAAAAATTATATTGAGCTCTCTTTTGTAAATCAGTTTTAATATAATTTAATAATTTATATTGATAGGATCTACTGGGATTACTTACCCACAGATTCTTATATATATATATATATATATATAATTATTATTTATAAAAAAAAAAATTATAACATAAATATGTTATAAAATCACTACAAAAATAGCCATTTTGTTTCAACACCCTCGGTGTCTTATCAAGTGATGATGTTGAAGATAAAATAAATGGTTTTAAAAGTTTCAAATTAATTAGCGATCCTTCACTAGGGGGAAACATTGTTACAAAAGCTAGAATAACCTATCAAAATCCAAGTATAGGAAGATTCAAAAGCTTGACAACGAAATCATGTTATAATAGCTATTCAGATCTTTAAAATACGGGTAATATTAAAAAGAATTTATACAAACCAATAATTATAAAATTATATGATAAAATTTAATATTAAAATTAAAAACTGCCAATTTTAAAATCCAAATTTAATCACTATTAAGTTTAAAAACTATAAAATTATTGAGAAAAGAAAAAATACATATTCAATTTATTTCTTTGTTGAAATTACATTTGACAATACATGTATATATATTTTTCATTCTAAAGTGTGTGAATGTGGTCTTAAACTCATGCACAAAACAACAAAAACACAATCAGATTATAATATATAAGCACCCAGACATATTTAGATATATATACACACAAAAAAGCGACGACACAGGAACATCTCCACAGCCCTTTATGAAAAAAGGAAATGGGGAAACCAACACCTATACACACACACAATTAAATGTGAATACACTCTACATACACACCGATAAATACATGTACACACATCCACAGACAATGACCTAGACAATCAGATACAACAACCAATAAATATTTAAGACTTAAAGTATCATTAAATAAATGCTAACCATTTATTATATATATATATATATATATATATATATATATATATAAAAAACTTAAATATTAATATTCCATGGTCATTATGACCATGGAATATTAGTGTTTAAGCCTTTTTATTATATCCTTACTCTGTCCTTGACATTGAGTTCTACCTGGATTCTTCCTCTTGGAATTTTTTTTTCTAAAAATATACATGTCTGGGTATTTGTATATTTTGCATATGTATGTATATTTTCCACTAATATTATATATATATATATATATATATATATATATATAGAGAGAGAGAGACAGACAGACTGAGAGATTCTTTTTACCTATATATATATATATATATATATATATATATATATATAGAGTGAGAGAGAGATTCTTTTGCCTATATATATATATATATATATATATATATATAGAGAGAGAGAGAGAGAGATTCTTATATATATATATAGAGAGAGAGAGAGACAGATAAAAAAAGATTACAATGAACAAAATGAAATGGATAGACAGACTGAGATAGAAGAAGGAAACTGATGAAAGATGACACCATTTACTTATTCTGTGGTAATAAGATACACCCTTCCTTTAAACAAAATAACAAAAGCCATGAAAAATACATTTTGCTGATACATATCACTTAACAACAGTAATAAATACCTTACATTTATCATTTCTATAAAAAGTTCAAAACATCTAACTTTACTATTACCAATAAAAGAGAACCCTAAAATCATGTTATGTAAAAGCAATGCTGTTTATAAATTCTCATGTCTAATATCAATAAACAAAAATAGCATTCAATTCTTACATTGGCCACTCATACATTATATTCTCTCACAGTCTAACTTGGCAATAGTGGAAACTTCATAACTCATGTACATATTAGTCATAACATCATAAACAACCAAAATACAATTACTGATATAAAACAAGTATTAGCTGATAATACCAAAATACTATATAACATAGGAGATGGTATCTTGAAATGTGTATAAAATATTTAATATGCATTCAAAATAATAGGTATAAATATTTGATAGATTCTTAGTGTAGTCTAGCTCTATGGCACCATCTTATACATTATGTCATCAAGAGAATGCTAGGATGTAGCCAACAAAATCTTATCTATTATATGCACAATATCCAGCTTTTGATAATAACTGAGTCTGTCCAAAGTACAGAACAAAAGATAAACTTTAGATAATGTATCTAAAATTTTCTTTTCAGTGTGCATCTTACTTGAAAATTGGAAAAATACAATAAATAAATTGGGCAGACAGACCTTGTTAGTTGGATTTATGCTTACATATATCTCCTTAATTTAAAAATGTTTTTCAATAGCATAATGTAATGCTACTACTTAAAATATTAATTACTTTCTGGTGGTAGGAATAATAAATCAGAATACTAATTAGGACTGATGACTTGACCAATTTGTAATTGAGATTCACAGAAAAATTAAAAATTCTATCAAAGAGTTTTTTTCAAAATAGTTTGATGTTAAGAGGTTTCAAATAAATATTTACAATATATATATATATATATATATATATATATATATATAATTTTAAGTTATAATTATGGATTAAATATATCTGACAGATGAAAACTTTCATATGGATGTCATTCATGGCACCAAACTCATTCTGAAATATCTAAAACGTCAGCTGAATAAAATCGCTTTCTCAGATCAATGGTTAAAAAGGGTGCCAAGCAAAAGAAGTGTTTAACTCCCAAACAATGACAAACCTTCTTTGAAGCTTGTGGACTGGCACAACAGAATCACAAATAAATTGCTATACCAAATAATAGAAGCCACGTCACTTGACTTTCAACTGCAGCAACAACTAAAATGGATGTCACATGTAACTCAAAGTGTAGACATCATTTTAATGTTCTACTTTAAACAAAAGGTTAGGAAAGAAATCATCATCAATACTGGAAATAGTGATAACAGTTAACTTGAGAAATCTATATTCCACGGAAAATGTTTTAAGAGAAAGATTTTGCAAATTTCAACCAAAAGGAGCACTGGCTCTTTTTTCAGTGAATTTTGAATGTTTACTTATAAGCAGTTGGTTAATATTACCTTTACTATTGGTAACATCTGGTATTTCTGAATTTTTTTTTTTTGAACACAAATCTTCATACCAACAATCTGTTTCAAGTACATACATGATGCCCTTTATAATTTGCTCAAAACAGTTGGATGTACAGCTACTACTGAACCCTGTGAATTCTCCTGGATATCCTCTTTGATATCCAATAGAGTTCAAAGGAGAATATCAGAGCTGAAGTGAACCTTTCTGCATAAAGAATAGTGACTTGCATCCAACATCAGGTAAATAGTTTTAGGTTTTTTTATACCTGACATTTTACAGTATAAACTGGACATTCTTATAAATAAAGCATTCTTCCAAATAATCACAATCCACTGACTAAAATAATATCAAATCCTGCTAATAGAAGAATAAAGAATGAGAGTCGCAGTTGAAAATCCATTGGATTTGGTGTTGTGTGCATGTGTTAGTTTCTCCATGTGGAACAAGTGTAAATATTTGTATAGAATTTTGTATATGAATTAGCAGAATAAAAATCTTGGTGAGAAAAATGCATGTTTGTCATTTCCTGGCTCTCAGCTATTCCGTTCCATTTGTGTCTTAAGGTATTACTATATGATGGATATAATAATGCCTGTAATGAGGGAAATGTAAATACAATATATTCCCTTCTTGAATAGTACCCCCATTAGAGTTAAGAATGATTAAGTTAAACAAATCTGTTATTTGCTATAAAATCACTGAAAATGCTTGAGAAGATAATTAAAATGAAAATCTTGGCTTTTTATGCAACTGAGGATGTTGACCGAAGAAACAATTACTGGAAAGAAGTGTTTCTAAATCCTGTCTACCTTAAATAATTAAGATTAAGAATAAAATGGTTAAATATGATAAGTAACAAGCAAAGCTTATAGAAAGATGAACAAAAAGTGCAAAAGATTGTTTTTATATGGTAAATACATACAACATATTTATGCTGAATATGTTTTAGAATTTTCTTCATGGGTTTTTATTAATTTAGATAAAAATGGATTGTTTTTTGTTTTTTTTGAGACTATCTTTTGAAAAAAAATATTATACTGAATTATCAGTTTTAGCAAAATAGTCACTTTCATATATATATATATATGTATATGTATGTAAATTTATAAAAAATAAAAATTTACTGAATCAGAGAAATGAAATAGCTATTTTTTGCCGTCATTGTAATAAACTTTCCTGAAATAATATTTTAAAATAAACTTAAAAAATGGGAGCTGGTATTATACATACTTATATTTGATATGAAAAAATAAATTTAAATAATGTAAGTAATTCTATTACATTTACTTGCTTTTAAAAAGAAATATAGTCAATTAGTAATTAAGAGTAAAAATATTTTAAAAGTGTAGTTAAAATAAATAAAACGTATTTTAACCTTTAAACACCCTAAGAGAGTATCTTTAAGCATATACATGTAAGAAAAAAAAATGCCAAAATCTTTAAGCCATTAATAAAAAAAACCAAAAAAAACCCACAGACAACATGCATTTAACGGATGTCAGAATTCATTGAAAAATACATCCCTACCGTCCCTAAACTTAACCTCTTTTTCGAACCTAACTCATAATTGATAAAACAATACTTAATAGAAATGAACACGTTATCGCCCCTGTCTGAATGATGGGATTTCTCTGTATCCTTGGAAACAGTAAATTATGAATTTATTTGTGCGTTTAAAACTCAGTAAATTTAAAAATAAGTTATTCCACCAATATTCACTTGAAGATGAAACGGAACTAATGCTTTTAATTTAATTATATAATTAAATTTAAAGTTTTTAGCTTCCATTTTTGAAACATGGTTATTAATGTGTAGTGAAAAAACATTTTAAATCAGTTAATTTATATATATATATATATATATATATATATATATATATATACATATATTTTAAATCAGTTAATTTATAATATATATATATATATATATTAAAATCAGTTAATTTATAATATATATATATATATATATATATATATATATTTTAAATCAGTTAATTTATGATATATATATATATATATATTTTAAATCAGTTAATTTATAATATATATATATATATATATATATATATACATACACACACACACACACACACGGTGATATGGATAAATTGTCATTTACATTAAACAAAAATGAAAATAACACTGACATCACATTTTAACTGATATATTTACCCAAATTACACAAAAATATCTTGAAATACTAAAGAGTAAATTTATTCAATAACCCTCTTGACCCAGGGCAGCACTACTTCCTCAAGATACTTGATGTAGGCCTCCATGTTGAGTCAGGTCCTCACCAAAAATTCAAGAGTTCTTTTGTTATCAGAACAATGTGAGTGAGTTTACCAAGTTGCTGTACCTTTATAATAACCATCAGACTCATCCAACTCTTTCTGAATCCTCTACACTGTCCTCAGTCTGACACCCAAAGACTCTGAAATGCTTATATTGGTGCTTCCAACATGAATGCCAAGCACTAAATCATACTGTTTCCAAATTTCCAGTGGAGTGAATTGTGTCATAGTGCTCTTTTTCTGTCTCTGCTATACTGTGCAGTCAACAAAAGCAAAAATAAACAATGCTTATGTGCAGAATTAAAAATATAAAATGGTAACAATTTCCCCATCACACACTGCATATATCACAAATGGAAAATGGTTTCTTTGAAACTAAATTTGATTATGCGGTTTGCCTTTCTGGGCTTCATCAGATATGAAAAATGTAAGAAAGAAATGTTTATATCTGTGATGGTATTTTCTGTGTATGCTTAAATAATAAATCGTTATTACTGTTTCTAATAAACTGGGATTTCTTATGATGAAAGAAAAGATACAGAATAAATGTTAACAGCTTTTTAAATGTTGCCTTTTTCCATTTTTACTTTCATTTTTGCATTTGATGAAGCCTAGAAAGGTGAAACGTGTAATCAAATCTAGTTTCAATAAAACAATTTTCCATTTGTCATATTTCTTCAAAACCTATATCCTATTTATATATATATATATATATATATATATAAGGGAAGTTAGCTCGTATCTGAGTATGACCATTTCTTTGACTCAGTTCCCATTGAGAACATGCACACATTTGCACATCTTGTCACTGATGTTGTGGCTCATTAGACTTGCACATGAATTGCATGTCACACCATACTTACTGCATGTTAGCTTTTTGTAGCATTTTGGCTTTCTGTATGCTGACATCTATACTGCTGCATGAGTTCACTAGCTAAACTACACACTTTGTTACTGTGGCTGCAAGAGATGTCAGGCTGTTATAGTGGAACACACCTATTCTATAGTTAATAGACTCTCCCACCTATAATAAGTAGGAGTAGTAAGTGTAACGAGGAGTCGCTCAGTCGATGCCAGATGACCGTTAGTTGGATACTAAAGTATCAGTGACCACAACTAGATTACTCTGCGTCATACCTATTATATGAAGTTCCTAACGTTTTGTACATTGAAGCTATTTTAGGACCGACTTAGTACAAATACAAGCCTCCACTGTGAAATCACTCCATAATACAGGCTGAGTGTCATATTAATAGACAGTGGTATTTCTATGATATTTTTTGTGGCTAATACATTCTAATGCTTCTAGTCCTTTGTCCATAAAAATACTCTCCTCGGTTACTCTGTTAAATTAGTCATACCACAAACCTTAAATCGAACCAACCTATCTGCTGATGAATGCTATTGCTATATATATATATATAGGAAATATTCTGACAGGTGATAGAAAATGTGAAACCAAAATCCAAAGGTGCATTCGTTTATTAAAAGATACCTTCAAAAAGTTAAAGAAAGTATTATGAAACAGGAACATCTCATTGCAAACAAAGGAAATGTTTTTGAACTTCTATGTAATATCAGTCCATTTATATATATATATATATATATATGCGATGTTGCTTATGGCTAATAAAACATATATATATGTGTGTGTGTCAAATTCAGATATAAATGAATGCACATGAGGAATAACAAACAGTTCCTATTTTATATTTCTGCTTGAAAAAAAATGGTTAAAAGTTTCAAAAAACAAAAAATTGCAAAGAAGGCCTTCTACAACATAACCCTAACAAGACATGTTAAGGGTAAGATAGATAGGGGAAGGCAGTGAGCCATCTTGAGCTTGTGTGAATGGATGGCAGAATGGGGATAGGTGCAGGAGCCTTAGCAAAATTGGAAAAAACTGCTGAGGGTCACAAAGGATGGCAAGTTTCTAAATACTGATTCTAACTACTAACAACCATTTTATTGCCATCTTTCTTTAGACTTCCTCATTGCTTACATGCTCCATCCAAGTTATTTTCAGCATTCTTTTATGCAACTATATCTGTTCTTTTGTCTCCTCTTTATTTGTAAAGAACTTTTCAAGCATTCACTACCATATAAATGGACTGATATTACATAGAAGTTCAAAAACATTTCCTTTGTTTGCAATGAGATGTTCCTGTTTCATAATACTTTCTTTAACTTTTTGAAGGTATCTTTTAATAAACGAATGCACCTTTGGATTTTGGTTTCACATTTTCTATCACCTGTCAGAATATTTCCTATATATATATATATAGCAATAGCATTCATCAGCAGATAGGTTGGTTCGATTTAAGGTTTGTGGTATGACTAATTTAACAGAGTAACCGAGGAGAGTATTTTTATGGACAAAGGACTAGAAGCATTGTGAGTAAAAAAAATATGTTTATATAACTGACCCCCTTGGTAGTGGAAAATATTTGGGGAGTTGGAGTTTTGGTTGCTACAACCAGGGTAACAACTTTGGAGTACCAAGCAGAAACAGATTGCTAGAGGATAAAAGAGAAACCTGAACCAGTGGAAGCTCTAAGAGATATAGAAATCCGGAATTGTGTGACATATTAAGCAAGAATTGGCCATGACATAATGAAAATACTATTCATGACCAGGACACCGAAATTTCAGGAAACATCGGTTTCAAAGGTTTGCTACTCTTGTTTTAAGGAAGTTTTTAAGAAATTCCATTTTTTAAAAATGTCACAGATTCAACTCAAATCCATTCCACTTGAATGATGTGGTTTAGTCTTCATTGTCCAGGCAAAAGCAGGTACTGGTAAGTACCATGAACTTCATCCTTGTTCACTTTATTTCAACAACAAGGTTCCAAGTTATTTAATCTGGAGACAAAAGCCTAGCAGATGAAAGTGTTGGTTCTTGAATTTGGTGACATAATAATTCAATAAGTTCAATCCATGGGTCAAGCAGTGTGTACATGGACTCAATAGAAACAGAGCAAGCAATAAAATAATAAGATCAAATCACCATAAACATAATCATTGGAGAGAGAACAACTAATTCCCATATAAGGATTCAGTCCAAAATTCCATTATGGTTACCAGATAGACAAACACCTGATGAAGGCTGGTGATCACAATGAAATAATTATAAATCTTCATCCCAGAAATTCAAGCAGAAATTATGCTCTAGAAGTGTTAAATTTTCTAAGTGCCCTTTCCTCATGTGACCGAGAATTTTCCACTGTGTCTTTCTGATTTTAGTTCCAAATTTTCTTTAAAAATTCCTTACTGCTCACATGTACAGATGATTCCGACAAATATCCCATGATAAGATGAAACTTTAGAATAATGGATCCTATCTTTCAGGGGTCTATTTGTTCAATTCCTGCTTTTGTGGTTTTTCACAAAAAACAGAAAAGTCAATCCTATCATGTTTGATTTAATTCATGGAAGATAGGGGAGACTTTTTGTTATTAAGCTCCTTTCGAAGATAAGATAAGTCTATCTGTGCATGCAAATGAATGATGGAGCTATAAGCCAAATGGAGAAATCAAATTTATATTTTGTTTCTTCTGCTTATTTAATAAAAGCTTGCTCCTTTCAGACTTGTTTGATATCTGACATAGTTGTATATGTAATTCGTACTCAAGCCCAGGAGAAATCCAACAATTCAAATACTGATCCTTCTATCAAACAAACACTCAATAAATGGAAAATCAGTATAATATAAATCTTTCTTCTTATATCATCAATAAATTTGCATACATCTTCTATATATATATATAATAGCAAAATACGAAAAAGTCCACATTGGACGAAACGCGCCAGCAATTACCAGTTTTCCTACTGTCATTTTTATTCATAAATATTGTCTTCTCTACTGGTTAAATCAGAGAAATTTTCATATTTATTTGTTTATATTTTTGAGATGAGGTATTATGTACATTATTTACATTATTCGAACTATTGTAATGAATATGGTGACATCTTTGTCACCATATTCATTACAACGTTTAGGCCGTTGTACGCTCCAGCCTTCTTCAGGTGGTTGGAATGTTGAACTGAACCCTTTATTTCACTAACTGGGGTAGACTGTTCTAGTTCCATGTGCCATGTTTGATGGATGTCAGTTATCAGTTATCACCTGTTAATTTCCCTCTGAAAGTTCTCCACTGCCTTAACCGGGTATTGAACTCACACTCTTTGGATCCTGTCACTGGATCTAACTAACGCCTTTATCCACTGTGCCATGTGTCCTTGAGGATAATAATATATATTTATTTACTTTATTCATTTTACCCCAAACTAGACAATAATCCCACAATGATATAATGGGTAGCATGGAATGAAAGAACACATTAGTGAGGAGATAAGACAATAGAAGAACTGGTTTCAGGAAGAAAGAGAATAGCAATTGATGCTGCATTTAAATTTTTGAACATTGTAGGCAGTAGAGAAGCTAGAAATCAAAAGCTTTGCATAGGAAAGAAGTGTTAAGAAAGGAAACTATTAGAATAGAGCTTATGGTTACTTCTAGCTATTAACGTGAAAGGAACTAAAAGTGTGGTGATTCTACCCAATTTTCATTACATGATTTGTTAAGAAAGATTGGATCTGTTGAAATATTTGGTCAATACATCACTGATTCAAGTAAACATATATTAACTGTATGATAGAAAAAATTTGAAACATCTGATGATGATTTTTTTTAAATAAAAAATTATTATTAGTAGTACTATTTGAATCATTAACCTTACCCTGGTTGTTATAGTCCCAATATTTTTACCATATTCATGAACACATTCTATCTACTCAATTTCACTCATAAGGCATGCTATGCTTTCCCGGTACTTTCCAATGGTGTCACATGCTGGCATCATATCCCCAGGCCAATATTATTGAGATCACCTCTCTGATAAATCAACCATGGTAATATCTGAACCTGGATCACATGGTTAGAATGCTAACATTCTAACCCAATGGTTCCCAAATGGTAAGGCATGCCTCATCAGTGCGGCGGAAGATGTTAGCAGGTGAGGTGGAATTATTGAAAGATTTAGAAACAGTTTCAAAAAATCCATACACCACAAACAAATATGATATCAAAATTTAAAATATTATCATGGTTAACCGATTTTATGATTGTGATATTTTTGCATTATATCAAATATTAAGAATATAGTATCTAGGGTCCACAAATTGGAGGAGAGAGTCATCAATGATAACTTTTGATTTAAAATCTATGGTTATCTCTCTTTTAACCTTCTCTCTGTTTTTTCATTTTTAAATGTATTTTATCACATAAAATTTGGCAAGGTGTGGGCAAATCTTCATTTCGAAAACACAACCCAGAGAAAAAAAAAATTGGGAACCACTTTTCTAACCACTCAGCCACCTGTCCACTAATATTCATGTATATATTCATAAGACCCATAAAGAAACCAAATACAATCTAAATTAATGCCTATATACGGTGTCTGAGTTCATACTTGCATGTGTACAGATATTTACAAAGAGATAAAAAAAAATGTTTTTCAATCTTATACATAAAGACTGTTTGTTTATGACTTTTGAAATATGAAGAGAAGAGAGAGAAGAATGCAGACACAGTAATTACTTTTACCCAAACCCACTTTTTTTTTTTTTTTTCCTGTCGGCATTCAGCTTTTTAGATTGGAGCCACTAGTTAGCTTGAAGAATAAAATGAGCCACAAATCATGATCTCAGCCTTTTTGTACTTTTTTTTTTAGACATAATTGATAATTACAAATAATTATATTCACTGAAATTATCAAACTTGTGAAAGTTTGTCAGTTTCTATTTACTTCAAAACTTCTCATAAACACTAAACAAAATATCTATTTTTGTGTTAATATTGTTGTGTGCCTTTTATCAGATATAAATATTGTTATTGTCTTTGGTCAAATATGGATATTCCTCTTAACCAGAGTTATCATTAAAGATTTTTCTTCGATGCATACATTCAAAAAGCCTTCTATTTATACATAAAATTTTATAGGTCTTTTATCATTGTTAAGATAGTTGCATAGATAACCGTGGAAGTAGCAGTTGATGTTCAATCCCAAGTAAGAGCCAGGATCTTAAATGCTGATTTTCATTGTAGGTATTAATACAGTTTAATAATATTCACATGGGTCATTGCCAAAAAATGATTCTGATTAGAGTATATTTGGGAGTTATACAAGACATGCTGAAAGTTACTTGGTACATCCCACTACATAAAATTTAACCAGACATCAGAATTTATTTTGGAATTCCTTCTTTTTCATGCCAAGAATTTTTCAGTATCCCTCATAGATAATGAGAAAGATTTTCCCTACCTGCTGTTGGATATACAACCCCTATAACACACATGACTTAAGAATTTCAGAAACTGTGAGTTTTCTATGAGCTGATGTATCCCCAGATGTCACCCAGGCTTTTCAGGAAAGTGTGTTTTTATTGAGCCACCATCTCTAGACTGGTTGTCAACCAATGCAATAGAATCCTGTCTGTTCTATTTAAACCATAGATGGGTGGTGAGAAGAGATGGATTCATGCCTTTCCCAAAGTTATTTGCATGTAAATGTACTCAGTTGGAATTTGAACTCAGCTCTCTGATTACTCATTCTGAGCTGCTATCCATTACACTATCCACACACACACACACACATATATATATATATATAAATAAAAGAAAAAAGAGAGGGAGGAAGAGAAATAATAAACTTACTGACATAGCGATAAATTAAAAGGTACATCATATATATATATATATATATATATATATATATTTGATGATGTGCATATGCATTAACATGAAAACATGCGTATACATGTGTATGTTATATATATATATATATATATATATATATATTGATTAATTTCAAATGTTATTTCTTAGTGAATTCTGACATTGCTTAATGCTACAAAATCAAAAATTCAGTCATTTACATTAAAGAAACAATGAAAATTAAAAATAAGGTTCAAATTCATTTTATTGAAATTTATGCCATCAAATTTATTTTACTTGAACAAAAAAGGGAAGTGAAATGATGAAGCCTATTGATTTTGTTCCCAATATGAAACATGCTCGAAAGTACAACCTTTGCTGAAATACATTTTATAAATCTCTTCTTACTAAAAAAAAAAAATAATGTCTTGTAGAGTTGTAATTACATCCATTTACAATGCATATATGTCTAATCTGTAAATTTATCAAGATTAATACTAATATTTGCTTATTTTCAGTAAGAATAAAATCAATCTGCAAAGATTAATTGTATTGCAGTTTCCTTTCTTTATTAAAAAGTTTGTCATCAACAAGAAAAATTGAGGTAAATTTAACATGAATCTATATTCAGTTCAAGCAGGTATATAATCAGCCAGTAAATCTTTGCATAACTATGAATGATACATGTTTATATATACAAGGAGTTTATGCAAACTACATTATCACAGGTAGTCTATATTAATCAAATATATCTGATATTTCATTCTCTTTAATGACTGCATATACAATGATATGACTAATGGGAAAGGAAATTATAATACTCAGCATGTCCTCATCAATGCTATTTTGTTTTGTCATAAGCCCATGTGATGACAGGTGATATAAATTTCTCATACTAAGAAATATATTAAATACTAGCTGAATGACCCATGCCTTGCTGAGTGTCACACATTTGTTTTTAAGAAAATGATGATTGATTTTAAATCATTTTCATAATTTCTAGAGAAAAATTAAGCATTCCATTATTAGTCAATGATTTTGTCACTATGACCTCCATCTTCTGTCTTTCTCCTATTCTATTTTGGATAGGAGTCATTCCTTTTTTTCAAATTTAAATTTAATTTACATCAAAAGAAAAACAAAATCAGTTGGGCATACGGGACCCATTTTGACCAAAATGAAATATACTTATCCAGGTACCCTGAGTAATGTAGTTTCAGAATATATATTGATATGTAGGCCTATCTCCAAAACCCTAGGAGCAGTTCGATAACAAATAAACTGACAGAGGCTACAACTCTATCAATACAATGAAATAAAAGTTCTTCACTTGTCAGTGGATTTGTAATGGTAATGGTAATATTAGCTGATTCCCTACAAGGAAATATTTGGTATTCATTGATCGAGCAGCCAGTACTCCATCTGGTTGAAATTTTGTACATTCTTTCACTTAAAACAATTTTTCAGGAAAATATGTTTCTCAAGCCCGCTAGCTGTTATCACACTGTCCAGAGTATTGATTAGAGTTTCTTTCCTAATCTTTTGTTTGGAGTAGTGTAGAATGTCACCATTTTGCTTATATCATTATTTTCTCTTCAAATTATATGGGATATTCATTTTCTTGCAGCAGTTGAAACTCCTCAAGTGTCTGTTATTTAGTCAGGTTCTTTGTGATTCTGTAGTACTAGTTCGCACTGTTTGAAGAAGGATTCACTTGATCTGAGAAGGTGATTCTATACAGTCGAAAATTTAGATATTTCTGAACGGGCTTAGAACTATGCATGATATCCATATAGGCAGTAAAGAGATACTAAAATTTCTATAACGCATTAACAGATATGGTGAACATGATACAACATCAAAGAGTTGATCTTTATATCTCTTTCCTGTGAGAAAATTTACAGAAAAAAATTTAGAAGACATTCCAAAAACATAGAATTGAAAAAGTACTTGAAAAAAAACATTAGAACAAAACATAAACTTATTAGAAAATTGTAAAAATACAAAAGGAAATTTAAAATTTCATTAAATTCTTGTTGCTTATTGTCTCAGATTGTATCAAATGCTGAGGACTGACAATTGCCATGTGCATGAAACTCAAAAATATACCAAATAGTAATGAACAAATATATGTATTAGTATAAATTTTAGCTTTGTTATTTTACATTGACCTTGGTTTATTACAACCAGAACTAACTGTGCACTATTTCATAGTTATACGCATATGATGGCTGTCAACATATTAGATGATTATGACCACTGCTGACAAACAGCCAATGCTGAAGAGAACAGTCTGTCCTACTATTTAATCCATAGCAAGGGGGCAATAGATGTCAGCAATACCTAGGTTTAGATTATAATCACATATGGTTTGCACAACACTTCGACTCAAACTGACAATGATAAGAATCCCAGAGAACAACTTCATGCAAGGCATCTGGATTATTACTAAGGTGGGTGTTATATCAGCATTTTCCTTCTAGATGGATAGCTGATTTAAGGCTTGGAGATAGTTACTCCCAGAAAACTAACCACATGCCTGGAAACCTATATATATATATATATATATATATATGATAAAAATATAGTTTTATGGTCTGGTAGATTTATGGGTTAAAGTGCTCAATATCAGGGGTAGAGTGTATGTATATATGAAAGTGGACATTGAAGTCAATACCCAGCAGCAACAGTCTGTTTCATGGTTAAACATGATGGACTAAGGACTGTGTTTAAGCATGAAACAGACTGTCACTGCTGGGTGTTGACTTCAATGCTCACATTTATATAGAAACACTCACACTAATGATTGCAGCAAAATTTTTCTCTCTCTACCCAACTTACTTACCAAAATCTTAAGAAACGGCCAAACATCAGATTTTTTCAGCATACACTTAGTATAAATTGTTTTTATTATATGTGGAGAGATAAAGATCATAGTCTGATTTGATCTCAAATTTTCACTGGATAAAATACAATATAAGTGATCTAGAGAGGAAAATTAATTACTATATTATATTATATGTGGATGGTGGGAGTCATAGTTGAGGTGTCTGGTGAATGCTGGCTTGCAGTATAAAGATGTCTTGAACCCATGCTCTGTTTGAGATATTAGTACATCCAGGAATGAATTATGATATGTATATGATGTCTATGATTATTTAAAAAAAATATTTCCTCTCAGGATATATGGCTCTCTGTAATTTCCTTTACCTTTAATATCTGAAAATTATGAACTGCCAGACGTGTGCTTGGGAATGACAGTATATATATTTCTCAATGCATTCTCAGTGTTTCTGAAATCAAAATCTTTCTCCACCAAGGCTAGTTTCCCTAATCAACCGTACTATTTTACCGATAGCTGGGTGAGAAAATGAGAAGTGGATGCAACAACCTCAACCAGAATTTGAACTCCACCTGCTGATTACATTTTCTGTATTGATAACACTTATACACATCAATATAACATACACCAATTTAAGCATAAAAAATTATATTTATATCTCTCTATACATTTTTCCTTGTCAGGTGCTGATTGCATTGTGTATGAAACTCCAAGTAGTTCTATCTTTCAGGAAAAAAAGTATATTTATTAATATAAATTATAGCACTGTTATAACAGTGAACACTGTTTTATTAGCATCAGCACTCCATGGGTGATATTTTATTTATATATTATACAGTGATAGATAGATAGATAGATAGATAGATAGAATCAGTAGGTGTTTACAAGCAGTTAAGTGCCACTAACCAACTTGAAGAATGCAAAGATAGTATTACTGGCCTTAGGAAAAGATTACCACCTGAAGCCAAGTAAGTAATTAAATAAAAAACTTATCTCTTCACATCATTACCTCACCTGCAAGAACACTCTTTTCTCAAAATTACAAAAATTCCATTTAAATAATGACAAGATATTCAAGAAGTTACTAAATATTGATGGAATTTCTCATGCCAAATTTTGTACTAACATAAAGAGTGACATTTGGAGACTTTGAAATCAAGTATATTTTCAATAGATGACTTTATTTTATAGTATTGCCATTTAGCAAGCTGTATTACCATTTTATATTAGATGGTAAGCTAATATTTGAAGTATATCCGGAAGGGAGTGTTTAGGGTGTGTAGATGGGGTAATGATCAGCAGCTTAGAAAGAGTAATAAGCATATTAAGTCCAAATTCCAATCAAGTTTATTACATTCACTTTTGTAAAAATACTATTGAGAAAGGTATTTATCCATCTCTTCTTCACCCCTCAAAGTATGTGAAATAGTAGGGCAAACTGATCTCTCTAGCTGTGTTTGGCAAACAGCCTATGAGAAAGAAAGTCTCAGAATTTGAAACCGGGCAAAGACATATAATACAGCTAATTAAAAGATCATGGTGTTTACAATGGTACAAAGATTCTGATGGATGAAAATTGTGTGGTTGTAAATAAAAGAATTGAGGATTTTATTACCTTTATACAAAAAAGAGAGTTGGATTTGTCTATGTTAAATTCACACTAATGTTTTTTTGTTTAAGTTTATAACAAAGTCTTGTTATATCTTATTATAAACATTACCAAATGCTCATCACAGCTCATGACAAGAATTTAACCTCTAAGATACAGACAGACATTACAATGCTGTTTTAAAAGACCAAAGGCAAAAATTGCCATTTGTTCTTTATACTCATTTTAGATGTGAAGTCAGTCAGGTACTTTTGGATACTTTTGCAAAAGAAACAAAAAATGATTCAAGTTAAAAGAAAAACAAAAACACAAGTATTGACAATAAAATCAATTGACAAGATGCTTTTTCAACAGATTTTGAATGAGTAATAATCTATTTCCAAGGTTCATTTTTTTTTATATAATCACTTGAAAGAAAATGGTCACTTTGACTATCTCAAAAAAAAAATCATGTAATATAATGCTTCAGAAGAGAGAGCCATTCTGGAGTTAGAAATTATGGTTGCCAATTTAGAATATTAAATTATCACAGTTGACCAAGTGTAGAGTAATTCTTGAAAGGCAGATCGTAAGCATTCAGAAAATTATAGTTTTTAAAGTTCTTTATTAATAAACAAAAATGTCCAAATTTGGTCTTCAGAATGTTAGCAACTTTTATATCTAAGTTTTTGTTATGGAGTGGTTTCACAGAGGAGGCTTGTATTTGTACTAAGTCAGTCCTAAAATAGGTTCGACATACAAAACATTAGGAACTTGATATAATAGGTAATGACACAGAGAAATCTAGTCGTGGTCGCTGATACTTTTAGTATCCGACTAATGGTCATCTGGCATCGACTGACTGACCAACTCCCTGAGCGACTCCTCATTACTATTACTACTTCTACTTATTATAGGTGGGAGAGTCTATTAACTAAAGAATAGGTGTGTTCCACTATAACGGTTTTTCACATACAAAAAGGTATGTTACGGCATTATGACTTTAAGCTAAAAAAAAAATAACAGAGAATAACTGGATTCAGTTCTTCTCAATATATGTCATTAAGAAAATCTCAATCTTTTTCTACATCTTAGGGAAATCTTAGTAGTGTCTTCAAAGTCTACCCAATACTTTATAGTTTTCAATCAGTTGACTGTTATATATATTTTACAAACCTGAGGAAAAACTTTGAAGCAAAGAAAATGGATTTATTATGAATTTCAAATCCAAGGTCAATCATTGATCTATTCTCCCTATCCTCATAATTTTCATTTCTTTTCATCTTTTCTTACAATCATAATACTGGAGTGATGCTTGAGCCTTGTACTGGGTGAAATCTATTTAAAAAAAAAAGCAGCTTTCAAAATTTCAGCCTAAACAGAAAAATATTCTTTTCTCTGTTCATAGAGATTGATGGAATTCAGAAATATGACAAATGGTTACTTTTTAATAAGCGGTCACCTACTTAGGTAGTGACTAGGATAGATGTTGCTTACTTTCATTCATCGGATGAGAACGAGTATTTGAACATGATATGGTTATGATGGTTTTATATATATATATATATATATATATATATAGATAATTTCTTTCTGATATATATCTCTCTATCCATCTATATACATACTGTTTACATTTGTTTCCTCACCGGTAATATAACTGAGTTAGTTTAAACACAATGCAATCATCAGGTGCTAAGATAAAACTATTTTCAATTGGCACCTAATGATTGCATTGTGCATGAAACTAACTCAGAGCTATTTTACTGGTGAGGAAAGAAAATATATATTTATTTAACACTATTATTATACATGGGTCACCATTTTATTAGCATCAGCACTCAGTGCACAATATTCTATGTATGTATATATATATATATATATATATATATATATATATATATATATATATAATTCCATTTCTGTAAAAAAAACAGTTGAACTTTCTCAGAATATAATTAGGAAAGAGGGCTTGGAAATTATGATACTCGCAAGATGGATCAAGGGCAAGAAATACAGAGTAAAACAAGGCATAACCTACCTAGCGAGCTTCAATAAATGGGTGGTAGAACAAGATTTGATTTAACAAATAGAACAAAAAACAAGATAACAAAATTATGATAATCACAGGACATAATCTCCTGTCTTTTCTTTCTCTAAATCTCGCCCCTTTACTGTTGCTCTTTGTCCTTGTTCAAGCTTGCCTTTTTACCAGATAAAAAAAATCACATCATCTGAGGACTTTCAACAGTAGCAAACAACTAAAAGGCATATCATATTTAACTCAAAGAGAAAACAATGATATAATCAGGATGCAGACATTCCACACTACTTCAAACAAAAGGTTAGGAAAGAAACCCCTTCAATACTGTAAAGAGCAATAACAGCTACTGGAAAACTATTTTCCTGAGAAATTGTTTTAAGATAAAGGTTTTATAAATTTCAACTGAAAACAGTACTGGTTACTTGGTCAATAAATGCCAAAACTTTACTTGTAAAGAAACAACTACTATTAACATTACCAAATACATTGGAAATGAAAATCTTTGTCTACTTTATTATATATTTAATATATAGTTTTTAGTAGGTAGGGAGAGTTACATCTTCTCTGTCTTCAAATAGGCTTATGACAAAATAGCACTCAGTCCAAAGTATTGGTTGTGGTATCACAATTCACATTCAAATACTGAGTGTCCCTAGCCACCCATATTTTTAAAAATTTTTAATTAACTGTTATCAAATATGGCATAATGATTGATTTATTGCTAATTAAAGTAAACATTGACTTTCTAACTGTTCAGCTCCATGAACAGTTAATGAATGAAAATTTGTTTTTCATTTTTGTTTTTTCTGCACAAAAAATTTGGTTCCTTTTGATTTCTAACAAAATCAAGAAAAATTTCTGAAAGTTTTAAAATTTTAATTCTATCTTTAAAATAATAATTTACAAAGAACTTGCTGCTAACAAGCGCTGAAATTTTGGTGGCATATACAGAAGGAAAAAGACCTGGAGAATTCAACACTCACAAGGGATATCAAAGGCAAAGGAAACTACAAGAAAACTACTTGACAAATTTGAGCAAATGGATGTGGAACATGTACCACAAAGATAAAATGGGGTCAGAATGGAGCAAGTAATGCAAGGATTACTGAAAGTATCAGAAGACAGGAAGCTGTGGAGAGACAATGTCACCAACATCTTATGGTACATGAAACATAAAATTAATTTATCAGTGAAAATTGTTTGGACATGTCTAGAATGTAGGATTTACATTTGTGGATTTTAGCATCTGTGGGGGTATCCTGGACCCATTCTACCACAGATAATGATTGCTACAATATCCTTTTACTTACTGAACAAAAGACGACATCTGTTCTTTATATATTAAAAAAACATTGATGAAGCATGAAACTTTATCTTTTTTCTTGATTTATACCAGCTGTAAGTCACAAAGAAGGATAACCTCTTTCAAAATTCATTGAATAACATCATAAAAATTATTGAGAATTTATAAAATGATAAATTACTGTTTTTATTGGTGCACAACATGAGAAATCAGATCCAGAAGTCTAAGTAGGAGTTTTACATTATACCTGACTGTAAAAAGTTTGAAATGTTGTTTGTTTTTGCTTGCTACCAATACAATAACTGTCACTCTCTGTATATGAGCCGCATATCGATCTTTCTCAGAGCAGAAACTGTCATTTTTTACCCTTTCTTTAGCAGTCAAAAGTAAGACGGACTGTAGATTTTTTGCCCTGACATCCTCAATAAACCTTTGAACAGTAAGGATTTGTCCAACAGTCGATTTTTTTTTTTCTGAGGCCATTTTGATTTTTTTCAGAGCACCTTCTCTAGTTCAGCTTACATTCCTGTTCAGAAGCATTGAGTTGTAAAGTTTTGCTGTAATGGAGGTAAGTGTGATTCCTCTAGAATTTTTTGCCAATCCTAGATTTCTTCGGGAAAGGAAGTATGCAGCCATCTTTCTATGACTTCTCTATTATATGTGTCATTACAGAGTTGAAGTAGAATATGGTTGAAATTTGCAGGACACTGCTGGTGAGAAAAACAAGAACTACGACTACTCTTGAAACCTAAGACAGATTGGTCTCCCAGCAGTCATCTACATTGACCAGGTGTGTTATGACACAGAATGCCACCCTAATAACCTTCTGACCTTGATGCAGGACCATGATAGTTTGTATGATGGACTCATAAATGTCCGAGCTAGCTTGATCAAATACTTTAGCAGTCAAAATTATTCAAGCTGAATGACTGTACTGTCTTAGCAATAAGACAATGCATTGCACAAACTGAAAATTTTTACACTTTCCAAATGCTAATGTCATTATCTATAAAAATATATATTCAATATTCAAATTTTTGAAGTTGAAAAATAGAGATTATATTATATAATACTGTATTTTTTCTAATCATTTCACTCCAAGCAAATGGAAATGCCAATATTATGCAAGGGGTTACATTGTTTGAAAGTGAGTGAAATTACTGAATATAGGGTTGATAGAGGAAAGGACAAAAGATGAATGGAGTTCAAGAGAACAGAAGATGGCAATGGGTGAGACTTAGATGCCAATCTAGTAGCAAGCTTAAATTCAATTATTTGTGGCACCAGGGAAAAAAAGCTTGTCAGAGCAGTTGCCATGAAAATATTTTTAGAAAAGGTAGAGGGAAGCCATGCCATGTTGGTGAGAAAGTGACTGAAGTTGCGATGAAATCAGAATCAATTACATTAAAGATCCTTCTTTGGATTTTGTCAAGGACCTCAAGATGAATAGCAGGAACACCAGACCAGAGATGCCAACAGTATTTCATGCATGAACAAATGATAAATTTGTACAAGATGGACTCTGACAAGAAAAAAAAAAATTGTGTATCTTTCACTTTTTATTTAAAAACCAGTTATGACTTCTACGAAACAAAATTTATATCCACCTAATAAATGAGATGAAGGACAAAAATTTAGTTTAATAGTTGAACAAGTTTGATTTCATGTGAAAGCAAAAAGTTTAAGTATTTGTTGGGATAGAAGGATGTATTGGAAAGATATTTCAGCATCAAGAACAGAATTTATTCCATTTTTCCAGAATTAAATGAAGCTAAATGATAAGGACTCCCTTATAATTTGGATACCCCAATGTTAAATCATATGAATAGTTTAATTAAGGGAATTATTGTTCTTAACTTCTAGTGGAAAATGATTCCTTTTATGAGAACAGATATAAGCCAAATGATAAAATGGAAGTGAGAGCATCAAAATGGAATAGTTGTCAGCATTTGCATTCAAACACTAAGATGTAAATTATTTTGTCTTCAGTAAAAAAAATGGTTAGATTATTCAAAATTACAAACATCTGTGATAACACATCAACATGCTTTTAACCCACTTGAATGATCCACTTCAATGCCTGCTGGCTATTTTAGAGGGCATGTTTTAAAAGAAGCCTTAAAAAAATAATTTTGATTTTTGTGTTGAATGCCTCAGTTGATAGTTAATATGTTGTTATCTGTTGAGGTGTAAAGTTGCCAAGGTCATGGTAAGAATGGACAAAGGAGAATTATGAAGGTAGTTATTTTTTTAAATTTTTTAAAGGTAGAAAGATATAAAGTAAATAGAAACTAAATATAATGGTGGCACCTATTCACTGTATTAACCTGAGCATGGAAAACATGCAATTTCAGAATGTTCCTCAAATCAAACCAAATGATTTCAGAAAATTAGAATGCAAAAATATGACTACATTTCTCTTGATCAGGAATACAAGCACATAGACATTTAAAATATGCAATTTGTGAATGATCCTCAAATCAGACCTGATGATTTCATAATGCACAAATATGCCTACATTTCATATGATCAGAAATACAGACAAACATTTAAAATATGCAATTTGTGAATGATCCTCAAATCAAACCTGATGATTTCATAATGATCTAGATTTCATATGATCAGAAATACAGACAAACATTTAAAATATGCAATTTGTGAATGATCCTCAAATCAAACCTGATGATTTCATAATGCAAAAATATGCCTAGATTTAATATGATCAGAAATACAGACAAACATTTAAAATATGCAATTTGTGAATGATCCTCAAATCAAACCTGATGATTTCATAATGCAAAAATATGCCTAGATTTAATATGATCAAATACAGACAAACATTTGGGAATGATCCTCAAATCAAAACTTGATGATTTTATAATGCAAAATATGCCTAGATTTCATATGATCAGAAATACAGACAAACATTTAAAATATGCAATTTGTGAATGATCCTCAAATCAAACCTGATGATTTCATAATGCAAAAATATGCCTAGATTTCATATGATCAGAAATACAGACAAACATTTAAAATATGTTATTTGGGAATGATCCTCATATCAAACTTGATGATTTTAGTATCTAAGAATGTAAAAATATGTAATATATATATTTATCATTAACACACGCAAACCTACATGTATGTGTTTATTTAAAGCTGAAGTTATTTACTATTGAATTCATACAGTGCAGAGTGATGCAATGATTTTAAGATGTGGTAGTTGATGCATAAAGCAATTGTTGGGTGCTTAAAAAATGCAATTATTTTTTCAACAGCAATATTCTGTTAGTATTAAGTTCTATCAAAACTCATGAGTTTCATTATCTTCTTCATCTTCTGAAGAAAGAAAGACCAGAAAAAGTTTTAACCATAATATTCACTTTCAAATTCTATGTGGTTAATAACACAAATAGTGAAGGTGATAGTATCTTCTTTGGCTATGCCTTGAGATACACGTGTACTGACATACAAGTTTTTGAGATACGAGTCAGAGTTTGGTCTATTTTTTCCTTGAGATACAACTTGAATTTTGAGATATGAATGAGCTTTAGTTAAGCATTCGCTAGTTGGCACATTGAGTGCCAAAATCCAAGAGTATTGCTGTACAGTTTGTTTTTTCTCTTTTATTTTATTGTTTGTAAATTACATTTCTTGTTTATTCACATAGTTTTGCTTGTAAGAAACCCACAAATAGGAGCAAGTTTTAAGAAAATACAGGTGTCTTTTAGGGGCCTGGAATGGATATAAGTGTTTTGAGTCATGAGCTCAATCTCAGAATGAATTTAAATATCTCAAGGCATTACTGTATATGTATGTGCATATATATTATATTAAACCACATGTATATTTATGTGTAAGGAAATAAGATTTGTTGACAAATAATTCAATATGATTTCATTATTGAGAAGAGTTTAAGCCACAGCATATTTACTAATGCCTATTTCATAGTGCATCTCTTGCTCTGAACTTGAGGCCAAATGTTGTTGTTCCACTGGGAGCAAAGATTTTAGTTTTGCTTTTAATATTTGGAATAAATTTAGCTTATTTAATTGATGTCAATATATTATTTTTTTTAATTTGTTTCTTACTGACTTGCCGTATTATTCTATATTTTCATTACAAAAACGATTTTTATATGTGAAATTCAATAAAAATAATTTTATTTAAGAAACAAGATCTTCTTACGTAAAAGTGAATTTAACATTTTTCACTTAAAGTTAATATCTCTCTATGAAATTTTTATTCATAAAAGCAAAGCACTAATGGTTTTTACATGATTTGTATTTCTATTTCAAACAAATGAAAAAAGTATATTAAATTTTTACCACATTTATTAAACTGAAATGTAACATTTTAATTTTATTGTATTTAAAGAAATAATTTATTAATCCGATTTTTTCTTTCTTATTAAAATTTTTACAAAGTCTCTCCCACAAAAAATTAATTTTTATGTTTTGTTTTAATTTTTTAACAAACTTTTCTTCCAAAGACCTTTTCCTCATATTTTTTACAGCAAAATTTATCTAAAAAATTTATTATTTGTTACATAAAATTAATTTAATATTTTTCCCTAATATTGTTATACATAAACAATATGTTAAAAATATATATAAAAACATAAAAGAGGATCAAATATGATATTTTATACAATAAAATTAATGAAAACTCATTTATTAATAATGTTGTTATATAAAGTTAATGTCATAATTAAATTCAATAAATTCAATTGTATATTTTTAGATATAGTAAACGAGGTGTACAAGGCATTAACCTTAACCCTGTTGGTAAATCATGCATTTATAAGAGTCATTTTTATTACTTCTATAATCATAAAAAGTATTTTTATGACAAATCAGCATACCAGTAGTTATTTTATTTCTAAAACAAGAGAACAAAAGGTTACTTTTATGTTTATTGTGTTTTGTGCTATTTTTCTTCTAGAATTCATTTCTACAATATGATTTTTGTTTAATTCAAACTATTTTAACATGGATAATTAATTCAAAGATTAAAATGAATATATCATTTTGTGCCCCCCCCCCCCACACTTAATGGTGTGGGAAGTGATGAATATGAAGATTCAGTAAAGTAAATTGTGATAAGACCTGAGTAAAGAAAAAATATATACCACAGTAAAGAGGATTAACTTTTGAAATGAAATTAATTATGCTTTTAATCTCTACTTTTTTCTTTGAATTTATTAAGCTGAGTATAACAGTGAACTACTGTAAGCCGAAACCAAAACTAAACGTCTTTCTCCCAACGGAATGATGAGATTTGATATAGGCTCCAAGTTCTGTGTAATAGATGTGCACTATGACATTGACTCTAGTAAAGTTCACCATGGTTTAAATCTAATGATCCTCAGATAATTTCATGAATATATGGTTGAAAATGTCAAAAGATTAATAATTAATACAGATAGATAAGAAAGGAAAAAAATTAAATGTTTTTACTTACATGACTTTTCAATACAAACTACTGTACGCTGTTGCAGGCCAGGTCCACATCCTGTTATCATAGAAGAAGGTTTACAGGGCCCATAATCCGATACAGTCCATTGATATCTACAGGAAAAAAAAGCAGAGAAAATATTTAAGAACTAATTCTTTATATCATCCATGAGCAGGATATATTAAACAAATATATAAAAACTTTTATTCACTCTTATTTTTATATACAAATCAAATTCTGATAGTGGAAAAAAAATGAAATAATAATAAGTCTTATTCTAGCACAAACTGCATTTGAACCTGGTGTACATAGGTAAGGTTTGGCTTATCATTTAACTGCCCACTTACATTACAGATACTTCATCATGTTCTCACAAATCTAAATATTTATATATTCATAGCTAAGCAGTACAAAATAGTTATCCCTACACATAGACAATGGAACACTGAACAATAAAAAATTATATTACTTTACTAAAGTCCCACCTATTACCAGACAAAAGAGAAGATGAAATATTCCAATATGGTGGATCACCTAGACATACATTGTGTGTAAGATAAAAATTTCTCACTGATGTATGGCACTACACTTATTCAGAAATATCTAAATTGTCTCCTTTTTCAAATAAAATGATTAAAGGCAGATTCAAGCAAAAGAAGCCTTTAACTCTTAGGAAAATGTCCATGCTTCTTTGAAACATAAACTACAAAGAACTGTAGCAAATAGCAGAAACAATATCATTGGAGGACTTTCAAAAGTAGCAACAACTAAAATGAATATCATATGTAACTTGAAGAGAAAATAATGACACAATCAAGATGTTGATGTTCCACACAACTTCCAACAAAAAGTTAGGATAGAAACCCTCATCAATACTAGAAAAAGTGATAACAGTGAGTGAACTTGAGTAATCTATCTTCTTGAAAAATTGTTTTAAGAGAAATATTTTCTGAATTTCAACTAAAAGTAGCACTGGCTGTTCTGTCAATGAATTCTAAAAGTTTCCTTACAAGGAAACAGTTAATATTACCTTTATCATTGATGACATCTGGTATTTCTGAATTTTTCTTAAGTTTCTCCTTTGGACACAACTCTTCATACCAACAATCTGTTTCAAGTACATACAATGATGCCTTTATAATTTGGTCAAAACAGTTGGAGGTGCAGCTACTACTGACTAAAATGATACCAAATCTTGCTAAAAGAAGAATAATGAATGAGAGTAGCAGTATCAAATTTCATTAGCAGTGCTACTTGGTCAGCAAATGCCAAATGTTTCCTTACAAGGAAATGGCTAATTTCACCATTACAATTTGTAAAGATTAAACAAATGCATTTTTTACCAAGATGGCTTCCTTATTTTGCTAACCCCTGTAATCATGTGGAAGTGTACATTGGCACTATTAATATCATATACTTATTTTAGTTCTGATATTTCAAGTGCTTTGAATTTCAAAAATATTTTCTATTCTGGTATGAAACTAATTATTATTTCAACATATTCTTTGACAATCAAATAATTTTCTTGATAGCCACCTGAGAAAGTTTTACTGAAATTGGCAGGGGATATCAGTTATCATCCCCCTACTTGAAGTTACCACACTACTAGTAGCCATGTGAATATCAAACCTGATCTATAGACATCATCAAGTGCTCTGACTAGCTTCAAAGGGACATCAAAATATTCAAACTGAGTTTGGAAAGATATTCTCAATTTTGTTGGCAGTGGGAAATGAGGAAAGAGAGAGAGAAAGAAAGGTTGGTTAAATAAAACACATGAAATAACTAACAAAGAATTGAACAGAGAGTCTCAAAAACATTCTTATTATCATTCTTATTATTCTTCTTATTCCCACTCTCTTCCTCCTCCACATCATCTTCTTATCTTGCTTCTCTTCTCCATCTACTTTTCCTTTTCTTCTTCTTCTTCTTATTATTATTCTTTTTCTTCTTATTATTATTATTCTTTTTATTATTCTTTTTCTTCTTATTCTTATTCTTCTTATTTTTATTATTCTTATTTTTTTTTCTTCTTCTTATTATTTTTCTTCTTATTATTATTATTTTTTTTCTTATTATCTTATTATTTTCTTATTTTTCTTATTATTTTTCTTATTATTTTTCTTATTATTATTCTTATTATTATTATTATTATTTTTCTTCTTCTTATTATTATTTTTCTTATTTTTCTTATTATTTTCTTCTTATTATTATTATTTTCTTCTTCTTCTTATTATTTTTTTCTTATTTTTCTTCTTATTATTTTTCTTATTATTTTCTTATTATTATTATTTTCTTATTCTTATTATTATTTTTCTTATTATTTTTCTTATTATTATTATTTTTCTTATTATTCTTATTATTATTTTTCTTATTATTTTATTATTATTATTTTTTTTTATTCTTATTATTATTATTATTTTTCTTATTATTATTTTTCTTCTTATTTTCTTCTTATTATTATTATTTTTCTTATTATTATTTTTTTTTCTTCTTCTTATTATTATTTTTTCTTCTTATTATTATTATTATTATTTTTTATTATTATTTTTTTATTATTATTATTATTTTCTTATTATTATTATTATTTTATTTTTATTATTATTATTTTTCTTCTTATTTTTTTTCTTCTTATTATTATTTTTCTTATTATTATTATCATTATTTTTCTTATCCTTCTTATTATTATTATTCACTCTCTCTTCCTCCTCCTTCTTATCCTACTTCTGCTCCTCTTCTCCATCTACTTTTCCTTTTCTTCTTCTCTCTCTCTTCCTCCTCTTCTTCTTATCCTACTTCTGATTCTCTTCTCCATCTACTTTTCTTCTTCTTGTTCTCTGTTATTTCCCTTCAGGATGTTGGTGATCATGGCTCTCTGTCCTTTGTAGCTCTTAATAAATTTTGACATTTTGTTTGTTTTTTTCTTCTACACCATTCATTTACTCAAGGGGACATTTCCCTAATCAACTATTATCTTACCCTCCCATCTGCATTAACTGCCTCTTAATCATTAACCCTATACTTCAAATACCCACTGGACCTTGTATAGGGTGAACCACACTTTTAAAAATAAAGCTCACTAGATTTTTCTCTTTCCCTTGAGCCTTCAACCTGTCCTGTAAGTATCTAATTTTTCAAGCCCTCTTTCCTTATAATAGAAATTTGTGTAATCTAAGATCATTCTGAAGTTAGACAGTATGGTGGCCAATCAGCCACATAGTGTAAATTTCTTCTTGTATACACCATGTCTTCAGGAAGTTGATAATCATGAATTTCACAATGTTTTGTCCTTTGTAGCTCTTAATAAATTTTGTCTTTGTTATATCTCCCACATCTTGTTTCACTGAGTAGGTTATACATTGTTTTCCTCTGTTCATCATGTCTTCAATTCATCCTGTGAGTATTAAATTTTCCGAGCCCTCTTTCCTCATCATAAATTTCAACTATCATTTCCTGATAGCAATTTTCTTTTTTGTTTGCATTTTCTCTAAAGTTTTGGCACCGCTCAGATGTTCAGCTCATGGTATTCTCAACAACCTTCTGGAGAACTACATTTTTGTGGCTTCAAGTCTGTTCTTCATCTGTGAAGAGACTGAATTATTGCCTTTTGTCTGAATTTCTAGAATGAGGCATTACCATTATTTACATATCAATTTTGGTTTCTGTTCATCTGATCTTATAAGAGATTTAATTTACGGCCCCTTTTATCCATAAAAATCACAATACTTTTTCCTTACACAGCATTTTGTCTTTCATTCTAACCTGAAAAACCTTATCTTTGTTGTCATTATCACATTGTTTCGGCAATTGTGCTCTCTAGCCTTCATCAGGTGATTGGTGATCTGGGTAACCTTCAGAAAATTTTGAACTGTATGCCAGTTTGTAATATATTGATCTCGTTCCACTGAAATCTTTCTAGGAGAATCTTATCTAGTTCTTAACTACTACTGCTTGGTTATTGCTTGCTCTGTTTCTTCTGAATCCAAAGTACACACCACCCAACCCTGGGATTGAATTCACAATTACATACTACATAATCACTACTAAATATGAACTAAATGAGATATCACGAGAAATGAACAATGGAATAAGAACAACCTACACCCATAGATTAAATAAAGGCTTCTATTCAAAATTCCATGATGATTACCCAGATAGACAGTCACCTAATGAAGGATGGGTGCCACAATCACTGAAATGTTATTGCTGTAACATACCTATGGATGATAATGGATATGTCTCCATTCACTTAAATACAATAGTAAATACTGTATGTTGGTCTGCATTTAGAGATTCGTTTCAAGCAGTGCTGGTCAAACTTTACCTCCGGGTAGAGATGATCACTAGATGAGGCTATGGCAAAGGGCAGAGTTTCGTCTCAGGAAACAGCTACCCAATCCTGTCTTACACAAGGTCTACAGGGAATTTTTAGCGAAGGCTACAGGCTTGGACACCCCACATTAAATTCGGCCTTGTGCCACATCTGACCATGTGGGGCAGTTGGTAGATATACTGCAGTTGGAGATTCATTGTGAAATTCACTTGACTCACTTCTAGCAGTTGACTACTTCTTCTACGTGCCACTGGTAAATCTTATATGTTTGCTCGTGTACTAATACTATCATTCATTACCAACCTTTGTATGATTATTCTATTCAGTAACCTTTCCTAGGTTACCACATTTATGATATCAACTACAAAGTTAAGGACAATAGCCCACAGGCAAATGATATATATAATGTCTTTATATTTGTCAGGTAACATTTTTTCCTCAACTTATCAGAAATTATTCTGAGCAGTGTCATAGCAAATACTCTCAGTGCCTGGGAGTGAATAAAATTTTAGTATCCCCATCTGAGTTACTTCTGAAAAGTTTTAATATATGGTTTGGGACTTATTACCATCTGAATGACAATAACAAAGAATCAATTTCCACATTACTCAGACCCAAAATAAGTCACAATATTATAAACATAAAATTATATTAATTGAATTAAGCCTCAGTACTAAGTTCACTTACATAATTTAGAAATTGTTTTGATATTCATGTCATCCAGTAATGTTATTTTTCAATATAAAACCTTGAGTGAATCAGTGCTGTGTCTCTGGTTCAGAGTTCTGAAGCTCACTGAGAAAGCCATTCATTTCTGGTAATGGGTATTGTTTGCGAAACAGACAGAAAAAATACTAGATTTATAGATGAACACTATCATCTTATAAAATTATTATTCATGACTACATAAAGCTATACTCTAGCTTGATAAACCTATTTCCATGAAAACTTGTTTTAAGAGAAAGATTTTATAAATTCCAATTGACATTAGTTCTGGATGCTTTGGTCAATGAATACCTAATGGTTCTTCCTATGAAAACAGTTAATACTACCATTATGATAGATATTTTCTTTTGTTTTGAACAATAAGAAATATTAAAAAATTAAAATTTTTAGACACACTGGGTTGTATATTAACTTTTTTTTTTCTTATTATTTCAATTATATTCCTCGACTAGCTTCAACTAGCATGGCCATCATCAGGAGAAAAAATTCCTGCTTGTTTGTAGCAATGAACAACAGGAAAGAATGACTTTGTGAAGAAAATGACCTTTATCTGTAGTTTTCATTTGTTTTTTATTGTTAATTTTGGTTATTGCTTGTGTTGGTCAAACAGCCTCTTAAGTTGTTTTTTAAGATAGAGACTAGAGAGATTCATGTGACTAAGAATTCCTTTGGTCATTTTAACAGTTTTATTAGTTGCTGGGAAGGGATGTGTGTGTGTTAAGTGTATGTTATCATTTAGTTCTTTGGGAGTGTGTATGATGTTTTTTGTGTATATATTAGTATAAGTGTATAGGTGCGAGACCTCAACACCTCTGCAAGCATGTCTGTCTTGAGTGGGTGAAAAATGTGGGTAGGGCTTGATTTATGGGTTTATATATTGGGTAATGATATATAAATTTTTATATTTTTCATTTTGGAAGAAAGATGAATGACAGTGGAAAAAATCTTATTGTGAGTCTCATTACAGTGTGAATGCATTTAATGTGCTGTTTTTTATGAACAAAAAGGAGGCATTTTAAAATAGAACATATTAAATGTATTAGTTGCCCACCATAACGTGAGTGACCACAATTTTGACATAAAATATGCTACTATAATTGAAAGAGAAAATAATTCACTAAGACAAAAATCTTTAGAAAATGATTTAATCGCTAGTTCATTCCCAATGAATTTATGTCCAGATAGTTACATTTCACCATTTTTGGCAGATCTTCTGTTTTCACAATGTGGGATATTTAATAAGAAAGTTGATGGAAACAAAAAGAATCTATATGAAATTGTCTACATTATATACCCAAAAGACATTAAAAAAAGATCCTTTTTCTAAATTTTAAAATTCTCAACTTCTCTTGTTCATGTGCATATGTAGTATTATCAACATAAACAAACTTAATCCAATGAAGTCCTAATGGATGAAATGCATCACACTTTGTCATGCATCACATGCACACACATATATATATATATATATATATATATATATATATAACATCTTGGAAGATAATCATACCTAAAAAATAATAAATTTTTTTCAGAAATTTATGGTACTTCATGAAGCAGAAATGACAGTAAATAATTTATATAGCATCAATTTAAAGGAGAAAAATTGAAGTGTTTTGTGACATTTAATGCAAAGCTATTTTTTTGCCTTTAAATTGTAAAAATTCTCTTGAAAACTCTGCTAGAGATTCTTTTATATATAATACTGTTACAAAAAATTCTTTTTAATCCTTTAAAAAAAAATCTTCCCAATGACAATGCAATATCAAGATCTTTGACATAACAAGAAATTCAATGAAAAGAAAAATAAAAGATGAAAAAGGAAATGTAATACAAAGAAACGTGTGTGTATGCACCACAATTTGCACACAATGACAAACACATGCACATACCAAAAGTAGAGAAGCCATTATATATATATGAAAGAGACATATATAATAGATATGCATTCACATATATGTTTTTGCTTAAGTTGAATCTAAAAGCTCAAATGACTTTTGAAAAATCTACAAAGACTGGGGAACTTACAGTTTCTAAAATGAAAGTTTAATCATTTGAAGCAGAAAAAGTCAGTAGATATTACAAAGAAATTTCTGGCATTAAAGTTAAATTTACATGTCTCATTTCTTCTATGAATGGTTATATATATATATATATATATATATATATATATATATATATATATAAAAATAAAGACCTTATATTTGAAGAGAATGAATACTTTCTGACAAAGAAAAAGTAAGCTACTTAAGATAAGTAAAATTACTTATATAAAAAAAAGACACAAGTTTAAAATTTGTTTGCACAACTCTTTTATTCATTCTCTGTATTTTAATCAGAATATAAGAGGAGTTTTTTTGCTTAGGACATAGAGACACACAAATTTATGTGTGTCCAGAAGCATGGAGATTTTAATGATGTATAGCAAAAGTTACTACTATCGTCCAAGAGCAATTTGTTAGCACAGTGAATATATTGGCTACTGGCATCAAATCTCTCTCATATATATATATATATATATATATATATATATATATATATACACACACACACATATATGTGAGTGTGAGTTCATTATCAAATCTATTAAAGAGTATATGAGTTTTCATGAAACTCTGAAAAGAGACATGAAAAAGCTGTATTAAAAAATTTAATTTACTAATTTAATATCATTAGTAATGTTCTATCTCTTGACATCGAATGCTATAATTACAAAGACTGCTTGTATTAAATATGTCAGCTTCCATAATTACTTTTTTCAACTGATTTTTGATAAAATAACATTTTTGGTATTGTGATTATATATATCTACACATTATAGGGTTACATTAAGGGGTAGTTTATATGGATAGGAGATGAAGATAATGGTTAACTCTAGACTTGAACAGGTTAAGATTGTAGTGATGGGGAAACATCTTCTTGGGAGCCTGTTCCAGAGGGTTGTGTTTTGCAAGAAGAAGCTGTTTTGAGTGGAACTTACTTCTCACCGATGAAATACAGACAGAATGTGGTTGGTTTGCTACTATGTAAGTGTCATGGCAGAACCAAGATATGCAGTTCATCCTATCACTTACCATGGTAATAATAACAGAGCAATGAGACACTCACCACATCCTGCCTGTGAGAGAGAGTTTGGATGGTGGAAAATAATTCTTCTCTAACAAGGACTAGGAGATGCTTTTGAACTCTATCAAGACTGGAAAGTGAGGTCTGAGCAGCTATATATATATATATATATATATATATATATATATATATAGATAGATAGATAGATAGATAGATAGATAGATATATGTATGTATGTATGTACTTAGGTACATAGATATAAGTCAATAAAAATGCCCAGTAGTTATCAAAACTCATCAATTGGAAACCTGTACATTATTTTTTGTCATTTTCAAAAATAACTTTACTCTATAGGCTGACCAAGCAAAACTAACAGGTGATTCTTCCTGGTTGACAGGGTACAACAGAATTAAAACCAAGAAAGAGTATTACATCTATGATGTTTACAGAATGTGAGGTTAAAACCTAAAATGGATTTAAAAAGTGAGGCAGGTCTTTCTGCACCAACGTGTGTGTGTGTATATATATATATATATATAATAAAGTATGCTACTTTTGAAATTAATCTTTCACTCACCATTAGTTTAACATCACCCGAGGAGACATATTTGTAGTGTTGAAACATAATTGCATTTATGTAGTGATTTTTAACATTTTTATATTCTAAAAAAAATAATATTCAGCTCCCCTCTGTATTGAGCTCTCTTTTAAATTAAACGTTACATAGAGTGGAATTATACTCCATTTGTTGTCATTTTACCTGGATATATATATATATAAGTGAACATTGAAGTCAACACTCAGAGGTTACAGGCTGTTTCATGCAAGATGCGATTGTCTGGTGGCCTGACAATAGCGTCTAGCATGAAACAGCCTCTGAGTTTTGACTTCAATGTTCCCTTTTATATTTATATACACTCTATCTCTGATATTAAGCACTTTATCCTATAAATATACCACACCTTAAAACTCTCTCTCTCTCTCTCTCTCTCTCTATATATATATATATATTAGGTGAATTTGGGCAGTAATTTTTTTGTTTATACAAGCTTCATTAAAAACCACTTAGATATTGGAAATGTCATATTCCAGTACTGACCAAAAATCAATGTTGAAGGTATAAATGAAAACAAATCAAAATGTATAGTGTAAATGTAGATATCAATACTATTTGTTGAGTAACAGTTTCATAATATAAATGACTATCAGACCATGCTTGGTTGATTTCTACATCCACAGTTTATATCTCAAAACACTATCACAGACAGTGAGCACTCTTCCCCCATAAACATAACAAATTTTAAGGACTATATATATATATATATATATATATATATATATATATATATATATATATGAGGTAAACAGAGTGAAGCCACTTGGCATAGATTGACCTTGTGCTCTGTCACACATGCATACTAAGTCATCTCAGCACACCACAGAGATTCAATCAGTGACTATGGCTTGTGCAGCACCTTTGGGCCAAGAATACATTCCTTAGGTCTGACAACCACCCTATTCGCAGGATCTTGTCTGTATGACATTTTTTTTGCTTTATAAAAATCAAATCCCACTTGTAATGAACAAGGTTTCAATAAAATCCAAGAAAATGCAACAAAGCCCCTGCTTTTTATCCTCAGAAAGCAGTTCCAGTAATTCTTCCATCCATAGAAATAATGCTGGATAAAGTGACTGCAGAAGGGGACTACTTTGAATATCTGTTGTAGTTTTCTTTTTATATCACTAGTCTCAATACTTTTTGATCAGACCTAGTTGTCTGAAGATAGTGAGTGAGTAAAACTCTAGTAACAATTTGGGTTGTCCTTTGTTAGGAGTTGCCATTGTGAAGTGTTTGCCTAGGTAATCTGGGTATTGAATGCTTTACTAAATAGAGAGGTGTTTGCCTTTTGGTCTTTCATTCTTTTTTTTTTCTTTTTTCTTTTATTTGTTCAGGATTTTTTCTGGTCTAAGGTATCAGGCCCTCTGGAGAGTTGTCTGTGGATCACACCACCATCTTTATTTTTTCTTTAGTAGCATATATGGCTTTTCCTAATAAAACTTCTCTGCCTTAAGATAAACTCCTACCACATGCCTAGTGTCTAACTGAAAGAGTGAAAAGTGTAAACTCTTTATTAAGGGTTACCAGCAAACTAAGGTTTGGCTTCCAATAACAATTCCTCACAGCTAATCCCTACTACATTCCGCTTCCTCATGAACTTCATTCCATAACAGAGTTGAAAAGACAGATGACCACTTTCATCAGCTGCCAAAATAGTCTATTCCCTTTATGAGATAAAAGGATTTGTTTAATTATTAATTATATTGCTCTGTATAAACAAAATACATTGAGCGTTTTTTTGTGGATCAGTTCTAATATTTTCATATTTATAGGATCCACTTGGATTATATACCAACAAAATATGTACCTTACTATATATATATATATATATGTATGTAAAATCTTCTCAGAATTAACCTACAGAAAAAGACATTAAGAAAACTGTAGTTTTATCCAAGATGCATTTCATCCAATGTGGACATTTTTTGTTGTTTTTTGCATTGAAAAAGTCCATACTGGATGTAATATGTCTCAGGTAAGACTACAGTTTTCCTATTGTCTTTTTCCTTAATATATATATATATATATATATATATATATATATATATATATAAAGTGGCTGTTTACTCAGTTCCAAGTACACCAATCTGCTAGTGCTAATAGGTGTACAGAGACATGGCCATACTGTTTACTGTGGGCAAGCTGTCTGTTGGTCACCCCAACATAGTTGTTTTTCCTTAGTTATATATAATGTCCAGGTACTTGGTTCAAAGTACACCAATCTGCTAGTGCTTATAACTGCACAGAGACATACTCATACTGTTGCCATGGGTAGCACTTTCGCATGTATGTATGACATCATTGTAATTTATCTCCATCAATTAGTTCATTCCAGTCATGTACTCTTTACCACTATCAATATTCTGGCATTAAGATAAAATAAAAAAAAAATCAAAGTTGAACTAAAGTTTTAAGATAAAAGAAAAATCTGACAAGGTAATTTTTTTAAACACTTCAACATTACAAGTGATTCATTTCAGAAGGTCTTCATTAAGCAAACAATTTTTTTTAAAATGGTATTAAGATACAGAGTTGAGAAAAATTATGAAATGAACTGTTAAAATGAGGCGATATATCTTGAAAAAACATAAGCAAAAAAATAAACTGCTATTTGTATCAAAATTTTTCTAGTTTTATTTTTCACAGTTCATTAAGATTTGTTTTATTCTTAAAGTTATATGATCGTTATATATCATTTTATAAATGCTATAAGCTTTACATAGGATTCATTTAGTTTCTTTCTCTTGAAAAAAAAGGTATCCTTTTAAAGCTTCCTTTGACCAATTACTAAAGTTCTTCACTTATCTCTTCTGAAAATAGAATATTCAACTGACACTATCCAATGCATGTGCAACAAATTAATGAAGAAAGAAGGCTTGGAAAATTTGACACCCAAAGGTCATATCAAAGACAAAAGGGACATTGAGTAACCTACTGTCTATATTTCTGAGATGAGGTATTATGTACATTATTTACATTATTCAAACTATTGTCCTCATCTTCACCATATTTATTACAACGTTTCAGCCGTTGTACACTCCAGCCTTCTTCAGGTGGTTGGAATGTTGAACTGAATCCTTTATTTCGCTCACTGGGGTAGACTGTTCTAGTTCCACGTGCCATGTTTAATGGATGTCAGTTATCAGTTATCTCCTGTTAATTCCCTTCTGAAAGTTCTCCACTGCCTTAACTGGGTATTGTACTCACACTCTTTGGGTCCTGTGACTGGATCTAACCAACGTCTTTATCCACTGTGCCATGTGCCAATGTTAAGAATGAAAAGAATACTGAAAGAATGCTGCCCTGATCATTACAAACTTAGCCTCATCAAGTCTAGGGTCATCCATTATCTATCCTACATATCCTCATAATATTTACTCTTTACTTCCTCATTTACACCTTTACAGTGACCTCATTCAATATCCTTCAGTGTCTCTTTTATTGGGGGAAGAAAAATATTTAAAAAAAGCACAGAAGAGTAATCTGATAAAAGTAACAGGAAAATAGAAAAGCAAAGGCTTCTAGACACTTGTAAACCCACATCAGACAACCAGGAGAGAGGACCAGCAGCTGAGAACTGATGCGACATCAGGAGATCACTCCAGCAGCTTTAGACTTCAGTGAAGACTATTAGAAAATAAATATGGCCATTCAAAGTTAAGCTCTCTGGAGAGAACTATACCATGTGTGTTCATGTTCTGCAAAAGGGACATTGAGTAACACTGAGTAACCTACTGTCTATATTTCCGAGATGAGGTATTATGTACACTATTTACATTATTCGAACTATTGTCCTCATCTTTGCCATATTTATTACAACGTAATCTCAGGCTCTCTGTTGCATAATGGTTTTAGTGATACAAATTCTTTAGTTCTTTCTTCTTCTCTATAATCATTTTCTACATGTGGTCATTTCAACACTGTATTTGTCTTTACTCCTCCTCACATTTCATTTTATATTTTCCCTTTCTTCTACCCAAAGGACTGCAAATGGATGAATATTAATTAAATAATGTTACTCAGATATAAGCTTTTTCTAAATATATCTTTAAAGAAAAATATTAAAAGAAATTAGTAATTAGCAGTTTTATTTTTATATTTTTCTCAAATAACAACCATCATAAATGCTACATAAGTGATATTGGTACCAGGAGATGTAATAAGAATGGGGAGACAGCATTTAAAGAGATTTATGAAATTCCATATAAACGAGATGTAAATGATGAGAAAGGCAAAATTGAACACAAGGAATCACAAATTTATCTGAGCCAACTTTTGTAGATGCTCTTTCAAGAAGTTCTCATTTGTTTTCATATCAAAAGAACAAAGTGCTTTGGGCAATGAATTGAAAAATTACTACAAATCATTTGAAAGCATTTCTGAACAACAAATTCTTTAAGTAATCAGTTTTTCCTCACATAGCCACCTTTTCTATATCATGTTTTTTTTTCCTTTTTATTTCATTTTGTTTGGTCACCAATTTCATTTTTATTCCTTATTTACTCTGCTGTTTTTTTTCCTTCCTCTTTGTTTCTTAGTCTTTAGTTCTTCTTTCTTCTTCTCACTCTATAATCATTTTCTACATGTGGTCATTCCAACACTGTATTTGTCTTTACTCCTCCTCACATTTCATTTTATATTTTTCCTTTCTTCTCCCCATTACTTCCACCACAATTGTTTTATATTATGTCTTCACTTTATCACCTACTCTGTTTTAGTTTTTTTTTTTACTTATTCATCGATCTTCTTAACTTCTGTATAACTTCCTGCAACTTCCTTTCTCTCATACTTGGTGCTTTCTTTAATCTAAATGTCTGTCTAATCTGACAGTCAATTTTGACTCCATTTATTTTTATTATCTACCAGCTTTTTTTCCCCCATTTCTTAATTTTTTTTCAAATTTTTATTTTTTTATTTTCTATCTCGGTTCCTCTTTCTGTCTCTTTGTCTACTTTTCTTCCACTTCATTACGGTCACACTCAAGAATCACTTTTTTGATATGAAAAATATCAATAGTTTTCCAATCAATCATACTCATGAATTATTCCAATTTTACTGTGATATTCCTCTCTTTTTGGATTGAAAAAAAAAATTACTTTTTCTCTTTTACTAAAGAAAAACTAGAATAGTAGAAATAAATAAGCAACATCAATAAATACATTTTTCATTTTAACTCATATGATGAGATTAATTTTTTTTCCTTCAGTATAATAGTAAATTTTTTATTCTGACATGGGTCATTTAACAGATGTTTCTTTTTTGAAAAATAAAAATGAAAAAAATAAAATGTTAAAAAGATAACAGAAAATATTAAGTCAAATTAAATGCAAAAATTTCACAATTTTTTTTAAAATGACGAGGTACTTGGGCAGCTTTTAACAATATAGTGTCTTGGAATTCTGTCTTTCTTTTCTAATGGCCAAGGACATAAACAGAAACTATGAAAGTGAAGATAATTGCATGAAGAAAGTTTTTAAGAAATTAATATGTACTTAAAACCACCGGAAGAAGGGTAATATATTTAAAAGTAAAATCACTAGCAATTTTCATTTGTATCTCTTCAATGTTGATAACGTAACATCCTTCAAAATACTTTTGCACTATAATTGCCCATTTATTTCCCATCTTTCTATAAAGCTAACAATTTTCATAAATCTCTAAAGTATTTTTGCCCGAAATTTTTCCTCAGGAAATGTTTAAATTTCATTCAGTCAAAGTAAAATATTTATCTGGAACATATTGTTGCATGACACAAAAAAGAAAGGAAACTACTTCTTCAAAAAACAGAGACAGAAATTAGGATTAAAATGGGTCAATACATTTCTAGAGCAATAGCCTCAAAAAGCAATTCCGAACCATACCTGGGAGAATTCTTCAATAACCACTTTGCTAAGCAAATAAAACCACATCAATTTGAAATCTGTACTGACTTGATTCAAAGATCAGGCTAAAAAAAAACCAAATATATGCCAAATCTTTCAAAGAAAAGGGCATGCAAGAGATTTAGGATGTACGGGTGGTGGTATGGATTGTGATTCAAATGAGAAATCTGAGAGCTGAGTTCACATTCTAGTCAAGTTTCATTACATTTACTTTCATACAAATATCTCTGGAAAAGGTATGAATATATGAGTCCCCTATGCTATGGATAAAACAGTAGGGCAGACTGGGGTCTTCAGCATAAGAGAAGGACAACTCAGAATGCAAAATGGTATGTAACCCTGCCAAAGCTCATATTATGCAGTTAATGAAAGGATTATTTAGTTTACAATGACTCCATGACCCCAATTATTTCAAATAAAAAATGCAAAGAAATACTAAATGCACATTTATACGTCCAGCAGCTGCAATGTGGCCATGGAATTTTGATAAAGAATTTTCAATAGAAAGATGTTGTTTTTCTCTATTACAATGCAAAGCTGCATAGAACAAATCATACAGGAAAAAAAATTTAGAACTCAGTTGGTCTGTTGTACACCACCCACCATATTTACCTGACCTTCCATCAACTTATTATTACCTTTTTTTTGGTTTGGGTTTGTCATTTTTGTTTAGCAGCATATCAATATCTATGGATTAATTAATGTCAAAATCTAAATATTTTGTACACAATTTTTTTTTAAGATAATAATGGTTTTAGTGATATAAGTCTTACTAATTAACATATAGCTGGAGAGAGAAGAGGTGGATTCATACCTTTTTCCAAGTGTAGCCATTATTCATTACACTACACATAAATCCAAACCCTCAGCACCTGGTATTCCCGTATGAATATCTGGTATGAACTCTTTCCAGGTACTAACCAGGCTTGAGTCTAGAGATATCTAGAGTTGGAGATTCATCTCCAGCTGTTCTGGTCAAACTCTCTGCTTCTGGGCAGAGAGGATCCCCAGACGAGTCTATGTCAAAGAGTAGAGTCTCATCTTGGGAAATAGCTACCTGAACCCATTTTATACGGGGTCTACAGGGAATTTTTGGTTGAGTCTACTGGCTCGGATACCCCACATTAAATATGGCCTTGTGCCACATCTAACCATGTAGGGTGGTTGGTAGATATCCTAACCAGGCTCAATGTTGCTTAACTTCTGTGATCATTGTGATGTGGCCATAGGCCTATCTTTTCATTTTTTCCCTTCAAAATGCTCTGATGAGGAAAAATATAGAAAACTTTTTCACATCAATATTAATGGAATTTTACTTAAAAGTTATCAAAGAGCTGCCTGATAAATGGCAACAAGTCATTGCAAATAATGATGAATATATAATTGAATAAAAAATAATTGTCATTAAATTTTTGAAGAATTAAAACATAAATTATTTTATGACTTAATCTAATACATGAACTCTTTCCTGGTTCTTTTATTTTAGAATGAATTTTTACTTTGTGGAGCAAAGATGGATATAAACACCAAGACAAAAAAATGATTTCTAAGTCAGAAGACAGCACATTCTTCCAGTTAATAAATTAAGGCTTTGAAAATAAATATTTAATATTTTTCAAAAAACAGATTGCATTCCCACCAACAATAAAAAAAAACTTGTTTTGTGATCCCTTTGAAGGGTATTTAGGCAAATTTCTAGATGGACAAACCAGTAAGAAAAGACAGACAGTAAGAGGCAGTAAAATTTCACAACATTTAGCTTAAAAGAAATTCCCTTAGTCATTCACCCATGTCTTCTATACCAAGCTTCATGACACTTACACTTTCCTTCTCACTTTCTCCCTTGCCTCTTCTTTCTTAGTGATACATGCAACAAAATCAGATTTCTGTTCATGTTAACAAACAACTACAAACAAGCACTATAAGAACTTTAAAACTGATACACACTAAGAAAAATTTAATTGTAAAAAAAAAAAAAACACAAAAATAAGAATATGTTATATTTTTATATTTAAACATTTTCACCTTTTTTTTTGTTGTTAATTGATCAAAATGTAACCCTGTAAGACCCTCAGGAGGTATCACAAGGTAGAGGGTTGCAGAATAATAGGCACAATTTATAAGGATATATGGGGAAGATAAAACCTGACCCAAGACTTGTAAAGGTTAAGTTTGTTGTGATCAGGGAAGCATCCACTTGGGAGTCAGATTCAGAGGGAAATAGGGAGATTAAAATAAAATTACTACAAATGGCAATTTGCAAATAAAAATATATATGGATGATGTACCCATTTGATGTAATTGAAGAAACAAATATTAAATAAATATATTGCTTAGCTTTGAAAAAGTACTCATCTCTGAAGGCTAAAATAGAAGAATGTCAATATTCAAAATAGACTAAAACAGTTAACAGGAATTTATGCTTCTAACGACATTGTTTCATATGTTTCAGTTAGAACTTCTGGAGATTGATCACAATGGAAATACAATCTTTGAAATCTGATTCCACCTAATAGCTTTTCTGAGGAAGAAAAAAAATAACACAGGCTTTTCTCAGTATATCAAATTTCTGAGTAAGTCATAAGCAGCAGAGAAAACTTCCAGCAGGAATACAAAATCACAAAGCACTTATTTGTGACATTGATTATATTTACTGCCATTAATCACACCACTGTTTAGATGAATCCTTTGTGCTAATGAAATTTGTTCACGATTCAAACCTAAATTGACATTAAGCAAGTATGGATCATGGGAATGGGATCTGCCTTGCACAAGGCCTCAAAGGAAGCAGCTTTGAAAGGAAATGGTCTAAAAAAAAAAAAAAAATATCACAAAGGAAAGATGGGAATTAAATCGAAGACATGAGCAGAAGATTTTGGAAAATACACTTGCTTCATCTGATAGCGCAAACTACATTTGCCCTTGCTCATTACTAACAGACTGTTAAAAGAGAGAAAAGAAAGAAATTAGAAATACTATGAAGATAATGTCGGTATTCATGGAACAAATTTGTTTCAATACCTTTATTTTTTCCTTTTTTTAAAAAAAAAAAAAAGAAAAATAGATGTATCAAAACAAAAAGAAAAAAAATTATTTCAGTTTCTGTTCAACTTTTCCATCAAACAACCAAACTAAAAAATAAAAAAAGTACCCCGGAATATTGTGAACGGATCTCAAAAGCATTGAATAGGAAGAAAATATAAAGAAAACAAAAATAATGCAAAGATCTCCTACATTTTGCTACTGGCTTGAGAATAGATTGCTGATAACCTATAAGCAGGACAATCACAATGATTACTTTAACAATCAGCTCGGAATGTGTGTTTCTTTATTGGTCTTTCAAACAGAACCTCTTCTATCAACCTTAGCGCTGCAGATAGTGAGCAGTAACTTTTCTTTGCCTTTATGGAAATTGCAACACTCACACTTGTCTCACATTTAGAAACCTTGTTCTCTTGTTAACAAAAGGCATTAACAACTTTCTGAACATGTTAACCAAGCAGGAGAAAAAGATTTTGTCTGAATGTGTATGCACAAGAGAAAAGGAGAACTAAACAAACATCCAGGAAAATGTATTGCTGTTTTCAGTGTTGAGATATGTTAGTTTTGAGGACAGGATTTACTTGTGAACGAATCTCTTATAAACTTGAATTTGAATCCAGGGAATAAATGAAGCAAGCATTTCTTAAAGTCTCATGTAACTCATCTTGCAAAGAAAACATTTATTTAGTCATCTCAGTTGCAATATGCAACAATGGTTTACGATAAACTGTACAAGCAAAAGTACAGACAAATGCTTTCAAAAATGGTCTATCATGAAACTTAATTGCTTATTAATTACCTACTCTTTCTGTAATTTTAACTAAATTTTTCATTCAATCGTTTCCCTTAATATTCATTTTTATTTATATATTTGGATTGCCAAGCAAAATTCAAGTAATGGAATTGTTTGTTTTGTTTTTATAGCATATCAATTTTTTCCAGGTTATTTATTACCAAATTCTGTCATTTTGATAATACATAGGAAGATAGAAGCCTGACTTGCATGAGAGGCAAAAAGGTAGACATAGGCCTGATTTGCATGAGAGGCAAAAAGGTAGACATAGGCCTGATTTTCATGGGAGTTAGAAAGGTAGACACAGGCCTGATTTTCATGGGATTCAAAAAGGCAGGCATAGGCCTGATTTGCATGAGAGGCAAAATGTAGACACGGATTTTGGTTTACGTCAGAGTTAAAAAGTTAAACAGAGATACATAAACAGGTGGGTGCTTTTTTGGTGGGGGTTACAAATTACTCCTACAATCAATATTTCATAAATCTACTTAGATGAACTTTTCTGCATATTTATGCTCAAGAACTGGTAATGAGCCTATAATTACTCCTATAAATACTGTAATGTTTTTTCTTGCTATATCTTGCTATAAAGATTAGTAAACTGAGAATGTTTGACTGATATCTTCTATTAAGTATAAATTACTGAATATATTAATCTCAAAATAAACACTTGGCTAAGACTTTTAAGTTAGTCAATATTTTGGTACTATAACTATAAAACTTTGAACTCTATACTTATAATTCTTTCAATTCAGAAAAAATCCTTTCTGTTTTCTTTTCTTTGTGCTAAGTTCAATCATATTCTCTGTTTGAGAAAAAAAACTTTGTACACTGCCATTAAATTTTGGATTTAAGATTGTTTTTCTTAACCAAAGATATTTCCTAAAACAGAAAGCACTTTTTTTTTTACTAAAACATTCATATTCAATTATGTCAAATATTCTTGTCTCAATCATTTTTCTGGAGGAGGCTTAAAAAAACACAGAGACATATTCAATACATTTTAAAAGCCACAAAAAATTATTCATTTAATAAAAAAAAAGAACAGTGCATTAATTCTTGCCACAAAAATATTAATTTCATTTAGTATTTTAGCTATTTCTAAAGCCAGTTTAAATAATGTTAACTATTTACACAATTTACATTGTTTGGACTGCAGTCCTCATCTTTATTATCCTATTCACAGTGTTTCAGCTGTTGTATGCTCTAGCCTTCTTCAGGTGATACACATTGGAATTTCAAAGCAAACCTTTTATTTAATCCATGGGAGTAGATTGTTCAAGTTCCACATGCCATGCCATTTCTGGATATCTCAGTCAACCCCTGTGGACTAAATAAATGGTTTGGGTTGAAATTGCAACATACATCACCTGAAGAAGGCCAGAGAATACAACAGCCAAAGGATCATGAAAATGACAATAAAGATGAAGACAACAGTCTGAACAATATTAATAGTGTAAATAGTTGAAATACTTCAACCCAGAAATATTGACAGCTGTTAAATAATGGTAATTGTATGACACATGAAACATTTATTGACTGAATAGTTTGTATTATTGCTGGTTGGAATTTATAAAATCTTTTTATTACCACAGTATTTTTTTAGGAAATTTGACATATCAAGTCCAGTAAATGTTATAGCTCCTTCTAATAGCAACAGGTGTTTCCTTCCAAATTTTTGATTTTTGATATTGTAGAAAGTGAACAGCTTCAAAATATCATTATTATCTCCTCTTATTAAATGTGCCACCCATTTCTTGTTGCTGCTGTTAGATGCAGTCAATAAAGGGATGGTAAAATCATCAGTGTTTTTCTATTCAAAAAATTATTTGAACTAGAATCCTTATCATTGTTATTATAAGAAATGTTCATATGATTCATTGATAAAGAAAACTAATACATTGATTGTTTCCTAGTTTATAATATACACCTGCAAGTGATAATTTATCCATTGTTAAATATTGTTTTCTTTTGTTTTAATATTAATTCATTTTGTATTCAAATGTATTTCATTCTGGGATTCATCCTGGAACATGTCTGTCAAGAGGAGGATTTTAAATATTCAACTAAGATAGTAAACCTGCCACCAAAGTGTAAGATGTGAAATTCTCCTTGTAGTACATTTTTTGGGAAAAGTGTGCCTTGAATGGTTGGAAAAATGATAATCTGAAAAACTTCAAGTAATTATCATCTAACAGTACTGTTATTTTTAGCATACTACTAATATAGTGTAGCTATGTCTAAATTCCATATTGAAAAGGCATGAATTCACCCCTTCTCTGAGCTCAGAGTTAATAGTTCAAATTCCATTTTGGGAAGATATGAATCCACCCCTTCTACAAGCTAGGATTTAATAGTTCAAATTTTATTTTAGGAAGATATGAAACTATCCCTATTCCCAGCTAGGGGTTAATTCAAATTCCATTTTGGAAAGGCATGAATCCACCCCTTCTCCCAGCTAGAGGTTAAATAGCAGGGCAGACTGGGATTTCTTGCTCTCGTTAGCAACCAATGTAGAAGAACAATTCTGAGTTCAAACTGGATGTACATGGGGATAGCTTCTTAAAAGTATATGCAAACAATATATATACTGAATGTAAGTATTTGCTTGTACTATGTTTATGCTTTAGATTTTACATAAAGGAAAATGAAACTGATTGAAGTAACTTTTCTAATTCTGTTCATCTCAGATCTGCACTGAACTTCAAAATCTGTTATCTCTTTCTTTAGTTCCCAGTTACTCAAACTGTGCACTGCACCTTTGATGACCTCAGGTAATGAACAGAGTTAAAAAGAAATGTAAAAAGAAGCCAAAAATCAGTCTTTGTCCATCAAGCAACAATGCTAATTGATATGAGCTTGTATTGGAAAGCAAACGACTAGTGCATGAAGAAGCAAAGCAAAAAAAACCCAAAAAAACAAAGAAACCAAAAACGAAGAAATATTCATCATTAATTGAAAGTCTGTTTAATTTAGCCAAGCACTACTGTGAATCCCATTTTGCAATTGTACTGACATTTTTGTTTCTTGTTGGTATTGTTATTTATTGCATCACTTCATTTCCTGAAAAAGGATTTCGTTTCTTGCATTTTCATCAAATGAAAAGACTGGCTTTTGGGTTATATGAAAAACAAAAATATGTAAAAATACAGGAAGACAAATATAGTTAAGCAAGCACCCTAACATCAGAGGGGTAACCAAAATTATGTGAACCTCCAAAATAAGAACATTGAATTCAGCTCAGGATGCTTGGTAACTGAAATCTTTTAGACAGAAGGAGATAAAGAGTAATTATAATATGCGTCATCTCCCTGTAGGATGTAAGCAGTCATGGCTCTCCACAACATCCTGTCCTTTGTAGCCCTTAGTAAAATCTGTCTTTTTGCGATATCACCTAATCCCTTTTCTGCAAACCATTTGCACAAGCTTGCTAGGTAGGTTATGCCCAGCTTTCAAAACATTTGCCACCACCACCAGAGGAAAAAAAGGAAATAATGAGAGAGGATGATGATCCTGATGCTCAAATACAAGCGGCTGCCAATGACAAAGCTGCAAAAATTTATCCAAACAAGTTTTTGTTAAATTCAACCAACAGTCCATTCTTAATTTTTCTCAATGTTTGCCGATTTCTAACCTCTTTTACTGTTGTCAGCAGGATGGCTGCAATGTATTGCTTAGACAAGGCCACCCCTGAAAATTCAGTTTGGCACCATACATTCAAATTTTGGTTCCTTATTCAATTCAAATTGAATGCATTTAGTGACCTTACTAGTCACTTTTAAATGATGCAAAATGGCTCCAATCAATGAAAAATCATTGAGAGTTTTCGATTATCTTCTATCTCAGTGTTCAAATCTTCATTATTGATTGATGATTATAGTCAACATTCTTTTTCGATTTTCTAAATTGAAATACTACTGTCTATCTGTTATGGAATGGTTTCACAGTGTAGGCTTGTATTTGTACTAAGTCAGTCCTAAAATAGGTTCGACGTACAAAACGTTAGGAACTTGATATAATAGGTAATGACGCAGAGAAACCTAGTTGTGGTGGCTGATACTTTAATATCCGACTAATGGTCATCTAGCATCGACTGACTGAACAACTCACTGAGCGACTTGCTCATTACTATTCCTACTTATTATAGGTGGGAGAGTCTATTAACTATAGAATAGGTGTGTTCCACTATAACACTATCCACTAAGAACATTGTCCCTAATTTTTCAGCCTTATAATAACATAAAAAAGTATAGAGCAAAAAGGTCTTTTTTAATATATAATGAAAAAATATAATTCTTATGATATATTTTATTGAAGTGAAAGAAAATGAAAGAAAGAAAAAATGTATAAATGCTACACACACACAGAACTTGAGCACTGAAGAGAGTGGAACAAAATTAGTCAGATTTTCTTTATTTGCCGTTTATGGTAACAACAAAACAGTTCCACTTACTGAAATAATGTTTTTCATCAAAGACAAAAATGTGACTTTTTTTTTCTTTTTTTTTTTTTACACCTTCTACAATTAAATCCAAATAAAACTGAAATTAAAACTTGATATATTTAAATGATTCTGTAAATTTTTTTATTAATAATAATTCAAAATAATTAATGCTTGGATTTTTTTTATCATTATTGTTGCTAATAATAAATCCTTATAATATATACTTTCTGCTTCATCCATCGCACTCAACAATTTTAGAAACTAAGACACTACCTTGAGAGGCCCTTGGGACTTATATTGAGTGAACTATTGTTGTTATAGTAGTAGGTAGTAGCATTAATAGTAAGAGTAGTACTACTAATACTACTAATTAATTCAGTAAACTTACTATTTTTTCACTTATTTGTTTAAGAAACTCTAATTAAACAGATTATTATGAATCCACATCCTTTGAGCATCTTTTGGGACTTAAGCTAAATCCAGATCTCATAGATATGATCCATTGCTAAAGATAGTGGGAAAATGGTTGGCTCTCTGCAGCACTCCAGTAAGTAACTGACACCTCCTGATATCCTATATCTTAACAAGCACCAGCTCAGGCTGAAAATGACTAGTCTTCATGTCCTTGTGGGTGATGGATTATTTTCCGCCCTACAACCCCTTTCTCCACAGATGAAATGTTGCAAGCCTCTTCCTATTCTATCACTATTTCCAAGTGTTCAGATGAACTACCCTCATTACTTCCACCAGTTTTAATGTTTACAGCTAAGACCTACCATGCTACTGACATTGTAGCAAGCCACCCTCATTCCCTTTGTATTCCATTGGTGACATGTAAGTTCCCCTTGAGCAGCTTCTTTCTACAAATCACTGCTTTTGAAACCAACTCTCAATCACTACAATCTTAACCTGTTCAAGTTTAGAGTTAACTGTATCTTCCCTACATAACCCCACAAACTTTACTTCTTAATCTGCAATGCTATACTTCAAGCCTTGTATGCTATAAACATCATTGTAAAAAAATAGCTGGACTAATATCCTCATTTTTATTATTAATATCATAACATTTCTGCCATTGTGTCCTCTTGCCTTCTTCAAGTGTCTCTTGATCCAAATAATATTCAGGAAAGTTTGAAGTGAACCCTTTATTTAATTGAGTGGGTGGGATAGATTACTTTTCTTCTGCTGACCATGTTTTGGGATATATCTTGTCCTTTTTAGTACTTCATAGTTATTGCTTTGCTTGTTTTTACTATGTGTAAGTCTGTACTACCTAGCACGGAGATTGAACTCGCAAATAATATTTCAACAAATTCATTAATCAATGCATTAATTTACTAGGCTAATATCCCGTGGGACTTTCCCAGGTGTTTATTTTACCAAAATGTAAGAAAATGGTACTTTTTTATGTACTGTTTCCCTTCAAAACGTGGTTGGTAATGACTTACAACTTCTCCTTTTTAGCAATAATTACTATTTTACTATCTTCTCATGCCTTGATCTGACATCCATTTACTCAATCTTGTTGGGTAGGTTATTCGTTACTGCCTTTAATATATCCCATAAATGTCAAATTCTCTAAGCATCACTTCCTCATTATAATGTCTTTCAACAGACAAAAGATTTGTGAGCTTTCTTACTGCTTTCTCTTCTGTTTTTTCTTGATGCTGAGAACTTGGTTAAAGACTGTTGTAGCATACCTACAGACAATAATGTTATGTCCCCATTCATATAAATACAGTAGTAAACATGGTAAGTTGGTCTGTAGTTGGAGATTTGTCTCCAGCTGTGCTGGTCAAACTCTCTGTCTCCGTGCAGAGAAGATCCCCAGACAAGTCTATATTGAAGGGCAGAGTCTTATCTTGGGAAACAGCTACCTGACCCCATTTTATACAGGGTCTATGGGGAATTTTGGGCCAAGTATATTGGCTCGGATACCCCACATTAAATTCGGCCTTGTGCCACATCTGACCACGTGGGGTGGTTGGTAGATATTCTACAGTTGGAAATTCATTGTGGAATTCAGTAGACTTACTTCTAGCAGTTGACTACTTCTTCTACATGCTGCTGGCAAATCTTATATGTGTTGTTCGTGTCTTAAGTATTATCCTTCATTAGCAGCCTTCATTTGATTATTCTATTCAGTAACCTTCCCTAGGTTACAACAGCTATCTACTGTCCTCTTGATCACTCTTTCCTCTTCCTGCTCATTATTAATGCTTCTGTTCCTAATTCTTTCACACTCTGTAACCCCTTATGTCTTAGTGGCTTTACTGCCTTGCATGGACTGATACCAATTAAAAATAATTTAATATTTCAAGTATTCAAATGACTTCAGTCATTGAAAATCTATTTTGTTAAACTTCTGTGCTGACTTTGAGCCTAACTTTGAAATATGATGTGATAGTTATTTTTAATTTTTGAATGTATTCAATGCCATCTGAACATGATGTTATTTTTTAATTTAAGTCTATGGAAAGAACATGTGAGTCATGTGGAAGTTTTAAAGAAAATGGAAAAAAAAAGATACTTATGCTTTTAATCAGGGACACAGTTGAGATTTCTAAGACACATAATGAAATAAAAGGGCTTGGAGAATTAAACACTCACAAGACAAAATGAAGGCAAAAAATAGAAGGAAATATTGAATAACCAATCTAACTAGCTTAGCTAAATGGATGACAGAACTACTTCTAAGTAGCACTGGCAAATCTTATATGTGTTGTTCGTGTCTTAAGTATTATCGTTCATTACCAACCTTTGTTTGATTATTCTATGCAGTAACCTTCCCTAGGTTACAACAAAAACTATGTTAAATAAAGATGAAATATAAATATATGAGACATAAAAGACCATATCTCAAGACACTGCACCAAAGCAGACTGATCAGCCTTGCTGCTCTAATACAACATTGAACATTAACTGACATGTACTTGATGCCAGATTTATTGCAACATTCTCCAGATAAATGCTTTTGATAGACGCATAATACATCTTGGGATCTAGAACTTGGTTTGCAGGAAGCCATACAGGGGGAATGCTATATAATGATAATAATAGAAATTTACAGAAAACCAAAACACGTGAAACTGGCATCAAGAATAAATACCATGATGGTCTCCAAACAATTTTACAGCCTGCAACATAATTTAGTGGGAGTTTACCATGACCAATCAGAGAGGGAGACTGGTTATTTCAAGAGCTATATTCATGTAAATATGTACAATGCAAATTTGAATATGTAAGTACATCAGCTTTGACAAAGTCTGACCACCAAGCCTGTTAACATGATTACTGTTTGCAGTTCAAAGGTGTAGCCTCATAATGTATTCATGAATTATTCAGACCAATATTCTTATCTTTGTTATTTTGATTAAACCATTTCGGTTAATGCAATGTTGAACTCTTCTCATACAGTCTGAAGTTTAGAGGTGAAGTATGGTCACCTTATTTAGTTTTATTTTTCATGTTTTTAATTACCTGCAGTCAAACCCAGAAATGAACAATTCATAAGTCTTATTTAATAATTATCTCAAAAGACATGAATAGTGAGGCTGGCTATTCAGATATGCTAAAGAAAGCATAAAATTCTTCCATTAGGCAAAAATGTAAAAAGGTTTTGATTTAATAAGAAAAGAAAAAACATTGTATATGAAAGATGTGTGGAGTGAAGATGGAAATAAACACCAAGACAGTCAAATGACAAGAAATGGTTTCTGAGTTGGAGGAACCATGTATCATTCTGGTTAATAAATTAATCCTTTGAAAATAGATATTTAACATTTTTCAAAAAATGGGTGGCATTCATGCTGACAATAAAAAACATGCTTAATGAACCCTTTCAAGAATATTTATACAAAGTCTCTAAACAGTGAAAACCAGTAAGGAGACAGAGACAAATACATATGACATCAGTTCACTATAATGTCTTCAAAGATATTCTTTTACTCATTCAACTTATTCTTCCTCACCAAGTAATATGACATTTAAATGTTTCCTCACCAAAAAATGTGACACTCACACTCTCCCCCACCAAGCTATGCTACACTTACACTCTTCCTCATCAAGCTATGCTACACTTACACTCTTCCTCATCAAGCTACATGACACTTACACTCTTCCTCTTCACTTTCTCCCTTACCTTTTTTTTCTCACAGGTACACACAAAGAAATCACATTTCTTTTCATCTTAACAAACAGCTACAAACAAGGACTGTTAAGAACTTTAAAACTTGTATGTACTGAGAAAAAATTAGTTGTAAAAACACAAAAATAAAAATTTTCTTAACCTTTTCTTTTTTGTGGGTTCATTCAAATCCTCAACACTGAGCATGTTAAGAAATGGCACAAAAGTTTAAAAATTTTTTAATTTTTCTTTTTTTCATGAAAATATACCACATCCAACACTGACAAAAAGGTATGACATCCACATCCTTTAATGAAATAAAAGCAGGAGAATAAAGATAAAATCCAATAAGAAAAAAAACGCGAATTCTATTAATTTCAAGTCAGTGACTATTTGTCTTGACGACAGGTACGCAAATCTGTAAACTCAATAAACAAAGTAAAATATTATTTCCAGTGGATGCACATATTAGAGTTGCTCCCACTGTTTTTTTGTTATTTTCTTAAATAGTGTTATAGTGGAACACACCTATTCTATAATTAATAGACTCTTCCACCTATAATAAGTAGGAGTAGTAAGAGTAATGAGCAAGTCGCTCAGTGAGTTGGTCAGTCAGTCGATGTCAGACGACCGTTAGTCGGATATTAAAGTATCAGCCACCACAACTAGATTTCTCTGCGTTATACCTATTATATCATGTTCTTAACGTTTTGTACGTCAAACCTATTTTAGGACCGACTTAGTACAAATACAAGCCTCCACTGTGAAATCACTCCATAACAAATAGTGAAAGTAATAAAAATTGGCCAAAAGAAACATTGTGCCACCAGCAGGAATGAAACTTATATCCAATTTTTCCATCAAGGAAACCAGTTCTATAGCTGAAATGTGCCTTTACCATTTTAGCCATTGAGGCCAATCTCGGCTGGGTGTTATTAATTTCAATGTTTAAGAAAATAAAGAATGAACACCTAAATATTTGTACCCACTAAACAAAACATTTATAGTAAAAAATAACTAAAACCAACAGCATAGTGGATTAAAGCATTCATTCATGAATTTGGTGGCATAGTAATTGTGAGTTCAATCTCTGGCCTTGGTAGTACAGCAATAACTGATCAGTATGGAATATGAACAAGAAGAGATTCCCTACATATATCCAAAAATAATTCTTCTTACAATCCAGAATATGTTTGAGCTTAAAAGTAATCCACAAAGGGCTGATAAGCCATAAAACGCAAATCAATCCATCAATTAATCCTTACAAGGAAACATTCAACAGAACAATCAGTGCAAATTTTGATTGAAATTTAAAAAACATTTTTATTAAAAATATTTTTCAGGAAAATACATTTCTCAAGTCCAGTAACTCTGAGTTTCCATCCTAACCTTTAACTTGAAGTTATGTGGAATGTCAACATCTTCATTATGTCATTATTTTCTCTTCAAGTTACATGTGCTCTCCATTTTGGTTGTTGCTGTTGTTGAAAGAACTCAAGTGATATTCCTACTGTTATTTGGTATATTTGTTTGTGTTTCTGTTGTACTAACCCACAAGATTTGAAGAAGGATGCTCCTCATTAAAACCTACTGGCTTAGTTTGATCAAAGTCATTCTTAATCACTGATTCAAAAAAGTGGTGTATACAGCTGAGAGTTTTGAACTATGCAAAACATTCATATGAAAGTCTCAGCCTGAAGAAGTTATACCATTCTGGGTTTGATAATAAACTACATCAGGGAGCAAGGCCCCTGATAAGGAGGTTTTTGATGTGTGTGGAACCACCTCTTAATTCCTGTTGTAGCAAAGGCCCACCCTGACTCAGGGTAGTTGCACTTGTGAGGATTTCAGCTATGGGAAAATATTTAAACCTAAATTGGGGTCAAAATATTATGAAAGTATAAAAAGTTTTACAGTAAAAATATTAGCGATGCAGTTTCATCGTAAAAAAAAAATTCATAAATTCAAGTTACCAAAGCACAAAGGGCTGATAAGCCATAAAACACAAATCAATCCATCTGTTAATCCTTACAAGGAAACATGATCACTAAACATGACTCAGGGTAGTTGCACTAGTTAGAGTTCCAGCTATGGGAAAATATTTAAACCTAAACTGGGGTCAAAATATTATGAAAGTATAAAAAGTTTTACAGTAAAAATATTAGCGATGCAGTTTCAGCGTAAAAAATTACCATCAATACATTTTCATAAAAGAAAAAAATTATTAGCAATGCATTTTTTTAAAAAAAATTACCAGTAATACATTTTTGTAAATTAGATTATTAATGCTCCCAAGAAAATTTCAGCATTAAATGAGCCACTAAAACAAGAATATAAGAATATAAGAACATGACTCAAGGCTTTTAGTTAATGCTTTGGTTTTGTAGTTATTTGCAGTGTTGGGCAAAACCACTAGAACAGCCTTTCCTTATTCAATTTCCTTTTAGAGAATGATGATCGCCTACATTCTGAAGAGATATGTCATTAATAAAAAGACAGTTTCAAAATATGCCATTGGAAGCTGTTGAATTACAGAGGCATAACTGTATTTCTGATGATGTTGTATTCATATTATTTTTCATGAGAAGTTCTAAGTAATTCCCTATTTCTGCATATTTTTATATGAATATTTATACTTTTTGATGCTTCTGTTGATGAAGCTCTATGCAAAAAATATGCAGAATAATAGTCTCTCTGATAGCATTCCTTTCAAATAAAAAAAAATAATTGATTTGTTGTCTTTTGTAATGACAGGAATAAAGGTTTTTGGCACATTCCCAGGAGAGACCCAGATATGAGCAAGGTGAAAGTGTGCATTTATATTCCATCAAACTGGCAAATAAAAGATAATGTATTCTTTGGGATATTCCCTTTGGTGTTACAAATTAAAAAAAAATTCTCTTTTGATATCATGATAATTGCAATGGGAAAATGTCAAATTCATCCAGAAGATCAACTCTAGCAAGTCAAAAGATTGAGTCATTTTGAAAAAAAAAAAAAAAAAAAATTAGTTGTTTAGTGATAACAAAGTAAAAGAATGCTTATTGGCCAGATCTATTCTTTTATTGCTTCTCATTTATCTGTAGAGAAAATGAAAGCATATATCACTTTTTAAATCCCTTAAAGGAATGTTTATATTTGAATCTCATTCATTCTTTCTTATTTTTTTTCCCCTCCCTGTTTGAGCCGAATGGCAGTATAAGAGCAGTGCAAACAAAATATTAATCGTTTTCCATAAGTAATGAAATGAAGGAAAAACCACTTAAAAAGTTGACTTTTCAATGTAAAACACAGAAATTTTTCCAAAAAATTGATTTCTCAAGTGATAACATGCAGATTAATGCACTAAACTATTGTCTACACAATTTATAGATCATATCCAAATGTTATACAAGTGAAGCCTGACATCATAATTTGCACAAAAAAAAAAAAAAAAACTAACCCAGACTTCATATGAGGAGAGAAAAAAAAGTATGTAGGGATAGAGAAGGTGCTTATCTCCCTTTTAATGGAGATAAGTCACATGGGTCACATGATGGCTGCTTAAGGACATAACTCCATACAGTGACAAAAGAAGCAGTCAAATACAGTTTGGCTTTCAGTAGCTAAACAGTAAGTTTTGCTTTCTTTATCCCAGGCCACCCATGGACCAGGCAGAGGCTAAATTTGCTTTCCCAACAGCTTACAAGTCCCTCGTACCGTTTCCCTTTGTGAATATATATTTCCCAGATAAAGAATGAAACTCCAGCTCACTGTCCTCAATTAGGGATACCCCAAGACTCGGTGTTTTTCAGTTTGTGGAATATGTCCTACTTTGCTGTATAGATATATGTCCATGAACTATGTGTTATTATAAGTAGATTTCCTTTTGTTTATACCACAAAAACAATTGTTTTGTTATAGAAACCACAATTGTTACATCTTATAATAATGGGAATGTTTCTCTATTATTAGTTTGAATATATATATATATATATATATATATATAACACAAAGGGCAGTATTTGAAAGAGCAATTTCAGGGAACCATAAAAGGGAGACAACCTCATGTAATATTATGCGGAATGTGCCAAGTTTTCACATTCTCATTTGTCTTTCAAATATATATGAAGTATTAATGGGGCAGCAGTTTATCTGAGATAGGAAAGAAAAATACATGCTGTTTGTCACACAAGTCACCAATCACATCAACTCAAAGTAGAGGGTTACAGAGTAAGAGGCACAGTTTATCAGGATATGTGAGAAAGATGGTGACCTCCTTAAAAATGGCTAGTGAAAAAGAAATGACAAGTGGCTTGGCATGAATTACACAGAGAACCCACAGTGATAAGTAACTCTTTGCTCAAGGATCATCACAGATGCTTATTTCCATATGACATCAGGGTTAAGGCCAAATTTAACTGGGCTGCTAGATTGGCAGGTAGGTCCCACCCTTTTACTGTTGAAATTGATAAATGCAACCGCAACTTCTACTCTAACAGTTTCTTTTCTCACACATACTACATGTGGAACTTCTTTCCATATACTTGCTTCCCAGATAACTACAATTTTCAAAAAATTAAGTGCAACACCTTCACTCCCTGTAAATTCCCTGATTTTTCACATCTTGCTGATAATATTCATGTCACGTCAGGACGTAGTTGATCATGGCCCTCCACAACTTCCTGTCTCTTATAGACTTAATAAACTTTGTTATTTCTCCTAAGCCCTGTTCCACCATTGATTTACACAAGCTAAGTATGTTGTTTTATTTTTCTCTGTTCCTCTTGCCTTCTTCCTGTCCCATGAGTATCAAATTTTCCAAGCCCTCCTTCCTCATTATATATCCCATAAACCTCAACTGTCTCTTCCTGATGTTAAGTATTAGTTTCCTTTTTGTTTCCTTTTCTCCAAAACTTTGTCGATGTTTGGTCCTCAGCATCCTTCTGTAGAACTACATTTCTGTTGCTTCAAGTCTCCTCTTCATCTTTGAAGAGATTTTGTACAAAAAGAATTGAATGTATACAATGTCTTAATAACACCATTCAGGTTTTTTTGGTTTATTTTTCTTAAATATAAGAATTTTATAACCACAAATAGTTACAATAATTGTTTATATCCTGCATTTTTAAGTTATCTGTTAAATTTTACAAATTATTTCAGGATACATTGTCTGCATGTGTATAGATAAACAAATTGGGATTGCTGCCCAAGCACATCACTCGATATACATATCTGACTCAAGTTGTTTTGCTAAAACAAACAAATTAACTCTGTGTAATTTTAACTCTGTTTAAGTGCTGAACTTAATTAGTAGTGCTATCTTTGGCAACAAGGTTGAAGACGAGGAGCCAGACTAACCCTCAAAGACCCCAACAATGAAACAAGCGGATTTCTATTACAACAAATTGCAATGATTGAACCAGCAGAAAAAAAAAGGGTTACACATGTCGGACATGCTATAGAAGGTGCCACTTGAAATTATAACAGAGTTAGAGGCAGTCCTTTGCAGTTTCATAACTCGATTCTGCATGTCTCATTTGATAGTAATTTTCTAAGCACAAGGCCAGACATATGGGACACAGAGTGAGGATCGAACTCCCTACTCTGTTATAATTTTTCTAGCAAGACAAGCTTGCTAACCATTACACCATGCCAAGGTGCCCTATGTCTCATTTGATATATGCCGCACAAGAAGGTAACGAAGTGAGTGGGTTACTTCCTGGTAAGTTGAAGTCCTTATTAAACAAATTCATGCCATAAGTACTTTCTTCTACTCTGATTTTGTTTCACCTTGAACCAACTCTTGTAAATCCAAATGGCAAAAGGGAATGGATGACGGGAACAGGTTTTGTTAAAACTGGAAGCTTCTAGTCCTGAATCTTCATGTTGGCAGTGAATTTAGTCATCAATGCTATTATCATAGAAAAAGCAAAGAAGAAATTAAATTCTTCGATACGAGATAAAGCTGCCACTGATGAGGGTGGGAGTGTTACTGGTAATGGCAATCAGGTATTTTATCATCATTTCCAATAACACCACCACCAACTATTTAAACTTTTGAACATGCTTAGTCAGACAATAAACCCATTATATCTTTAGATTCTCATGTAAAAATTAACCTTAGAAAAGGAGACTAACAGACTCAAATTTGAACAGAGATAATTTGAACTGACTTCATAATATAAATGTGGAAAGTTATTTTCCAAGGACATTGATATTTATTAATGAAAAGGACATAATTGTAATTAGAAACCAAAATATATAGACATTTTTGATGACATTTTGTTAGTATATCCATATATTTAAAGTCCAGAAAGGACTTAACACACACAATGCTTGGTTTCATTTTGCTTATTTTTTAAAAATCTAATAATATAATAACAGAAAATAATTATACATTAAACCTGAATGTTTAAACTGTTAAATTGTACAAATGGTTTTGGTGCACACTCCTTTCATCTACATAAATAGTTTATTGAAAAGAATATTATATATTAGAAGCAGAAGTGTCCATTCCTAGACTACTATAGTACAAAGGCTTTTCTCAAATTCTTCCATGACTACTGTGACTGTGCTTTTTATGCTATGTTTTTCTAGCAAACACCTTTATCATATTTATGAAGTGGAAATCCCTTTATATTTTGTCAGTTCAGTGCTAATCCTTTACCTCACATACTGAGAGCTGCTTTATCCTTATTGTTTGGGCATTTATAGTCTATCCTTTAGCTATGCTAATTAGGAAGTCATTTACATATCACTACAATTGCATCTCTCCATCTTTTATCTGTTCCTTTCTTGCTATATTTGCTAGTCAGTGAAAACCTTTTGATCCATCTAGTATCCTTTTTAAATTCTATATGTTCTGCCTACATTCATTTTCATTCCATTACAGAAACCAAAAGTTCTTGAAGTATTTCACACATGGGGCAAAATGGGGCTCATCCTGCAAAACTGACCCATCATAAGTTAATTGCAGAGATCTTACTCCTCAACTGGATGACCTACTAAGACTTAAGTTTTCAATCTGTTCCACTTTTTAATCTATATGTGCGGGGAAAGGAAAAAATAGACATTTTATGTCTATGTAATCCGATGATATATAAAATTTTCAAGGGGTGAGTCTTTAATTTCTTTAAAATTTTTCTTGTCAAAATTGCAACAAACCTTTTTTGGTTCATTTTTATATAATTAACATCTGTATTGAAAACTTATCCTGACAGATAATATCAATCATAATTTATAAAAGATTTGAAATCTTGACAAATAATATCAATCATAATACAGTGAAGATTTCAGATATTTAGTTTTGATCATTTAGAAAAAAATTCTTCAAATTGTTATTATTATAGCATCTACTTCAACTGTCCTGGATATGATGATAAACTACATCTGGAAGCAAGGAGGTTTTGAGGAACATGTAACCACCTGTTAATTCATGTTGTTCCCAGGTCCATCCTGACCCAGTGGAGTATCACCTGTAGTTTCCCAGCTATAAGCAAATAGTTAACCCACAAACTGGAGTAAAAAAAGCTATGAAAGTATAAAAAAATTTATAGTAAAAAAATACCAGCAATAAATTTTCATAGTAATAAAATTAACCAGTAATACATTTTTGTAAAAAAAATTACCAGCAATATATTTATGTAAATTAAATTACTAATGCTTCCAAGAAAATTAAATTTTGGCATTAAATGACCCATAAGAAGTTGAAATGCTGATAAACAAATAAACAAGTACCTACTTCAAATGGTAACATTAACCATTTCTTTATATCGAAACATTTGGAATTCACTGACCAAGTAGCCAGTACTACTTTTGGTTAAGATATATAAAATTTGAAATTTATAAACTCTTTCTCAGGAAAATAGGTTTATCAAGCCTAGTAAATGTTATAGCTCTCTCTAATATTGATAGCGGTTTCCTTCCTAACCTTTTGTTTGAAGAAATGTCGAATGTCATCATATTGATTAAGTCATGATTTCCAATTTGAGTTACATGTAATAACCATTTTTGTTGTTTCTCTTATTTAAAGTGCTTAGATGATGTTTCTGCTATCTGGTACTGTTCTTTGGTTATGATTCTGTAGTGTCAGGTCAAAAGGTTTGAAGAACAATGGTCATTACTAAGGTCCACAGGATTCACTCATTCAAAGCCATTTTTAATCATTGATCACAGAAATCATCAGTTGTATATAACACTTTAAAAATTTCTGTATGGATTTGGCACCCTGCATGACATCCATAGGAATTGGCACAGAATTATTTAACAAACTAAATTAATCAATATATATTTCAGATAAACTATTATAAATTCATTACCCTGTATAAATAATTATCACATCTCATTATGATAACTTGAGTCAAAAATGGACACTTTACTTAGAATTAAAAAAAGTTGAAAATTCTGGGACACAGTTTGAAGGAAGTGGGCTCTGAAAATTTAACACATACAGGACTTAACAAAGGGACAAACATTGCATACAGCTACTAAGAATAGGAAGTTGTAGGAAGCCATGATCACCCATGTCATGAAGCAATATGGCACATGAAAGATGAAGAACCTACAGAGCTAATATTAGTAACATGAAGTTGCCTCCACAAACTACAGACAGAATGTATAGTATATACAATAGATAAAGAATACATACAACCAGTGTATTTACAGGATTCTGAGAAATCAGTATAGATTTAGGTTGCTAAAATCCGTTATAAATTAGTCTGGAAGATCTGAGAGTTGAAGTATACTTTTATGAAAGATAAATATATTTCTGTGTTTTTTTGTATTTTCATCAGTAATGGTAATTTTCTATTATTACTTTCCTAAAAATATAAATATTAAAATTTTCAGATTGTTGTCCAGTGATAAACACTATCTTTGATTTTCTGCTCCTTAAAGTAAATTTCTTGTAAGTGAAGTGGTCGTGAAAAGAAAAAAAAAAAAAAAAGAAGAAAAAAATGCTTCATAAAAATTTCAATAGCTGACCCCAGGCTTGAACTCTAGCCATTCATGTTTCCATGGTGAGTGAAAGATACAGTCTCTTTGCAAGAAAAATCAAATCAGCCTTCATTTCTCTTGGGAAGCAAATTTGATCAAACTCACACTGTGTGATTTTTGTTCCAGAAAAACAATTTTGTTCTGAACTTTTGACTTGGTTTCCTCAAACATCACTTCTTCGCATGTCCCCAGTGTTCTTCTATAGTTATACACAAATTATGAAGAAAAGGAAAAATAGAAAGAAATGCAGAAATGAGATTTTAGGCAGAATTCCAAACATTCAGAATAATTGTATGCATTTATTTTCACAAGTCTCTACTGTGTTCACTGATGCCAGTAACATCCTCACTCCTACCAACTTTGATTCACTTAAACCACAACAGTGGGGAGTGGTTGGAAGGAATACTGAAGCTTAGAAGAGACGTGAACACCAGATAACAAATTGTTTTTTTGTTTTGTTTTCAACTTCCCCAAGATTATATCATGTTGATTAAATTACAATAAAGGTGTGGAATTAAAACTTTGTTTTTTGTTCTTATTTCATATTAATTATTCTTTTATATGACAGGATATGAGTGTTCATGACTCTCCACAACTTTTTTTTTTTCTTCTATCCAAAGTAATTTCAAACCTGTTCAGAAATATCTAAACTCTCAGCTGTATACAACTGTTTCCTAAGACCAATACTAAAAAATGGTACCTTCAAGATGTAAGCAGTAATGACTCCCCACAGGTTACCTTTTTTTTTTTTTTATTAAATGTGAATTACCATGCATTTTTGGGAAAGATAAAGTAGTTTCCTGTTGTCTTCTTGTTTTGGAATGCAAAGTTTTACATTTCTTTTTTAGACTGGTTGCTACCCAAGAACTGTCTACTTTTATATTGAAATTCTATTTAACTACATTAGTGTGAAAGTCGGAGGCATGTTGGAATGATGGATAGTGGCTCGGATTGAGGAATCAGAGAGCCAAGTTTGAAATTCATTGGAATCCATTACATTCACTTATGTGCTAATACCCTTGGAAAAGGTATGAATCCTCTTCTTCTCCTTGCCAGCTATGAGTGAATAGCAGGACAGGCTGGGTTCTATAGCCTTGGATGTCAACTGGTCTACTGCAGAAAGAAATGGCAACCTACTGCAGTAAAAATCTACCCCGTCAGTCATGTCTCAAAATATACATGATCGCCCAAGTGTGTATCATGCATGGTACATAACTGACTGAGTGTGAAAGTGAACACACCAGACAAGCACAGTAATTGAACCTGGCTTACAAATTATAAATTCTGTATCAATATCAATTACACTAATGAAACACCCAGTACTACTGTATATACAGTAATATGCAGGCAGGTAGTTTGGTTTGGTTTGGTTTGTTTTACAGCATATCAAACTCAATGTATCATTTAATGGCGACAACTTTTTTTTTTTTTCTGGTAATATTTTTGTTTTGTCAAAAATCTATTTGTGTTAATATTTTTTCCTCAAAAATGCATAGCCAGTAATATTATTTTTTCAAAAATGTATTGCTGGTAATAGTTTCTTTCGAAAACATATTGCTGGTAATTTTTTTTTTTACTTCAAAAATTTATTTCTGGTAATAATTTTTACGAAGTATTTCTGGTATTAAAACCTATTTTTACACTTTTATAATGCCTTTTACCTCAGTTTCTGGATTACCTATTTGCCCATAGCCGGGCCCCTAGCAGGTGCTACCACCCTGGGTCAGGGTGGACCTGGGAACATTAGCAATTAAGTGGTGGTTCCACACTCCTCAAAGCCTCCTGATCAGAGGCCTTGCTGTTGGATGTAGTTTATCATCTTACCCTGGACATGAATGTAGTTTATCTTCATACCCAGGACACCCCATTTGGTGGGTGGGGGGTTTCTTACCCCTCTGCAGAGGTGCAGTCAGTGTATTCTACAGCCCCAGCCAACAGGGTTAGCAGACAGGTAGTGAAACAAATTTTATAAAAATATGTTTTCACATATTTGCTATTTGAAAACAAGTTCTGACAATCCTTGTGGCTGTCTTGTCTAAAACATGAGAAATTCATTATCAGGTGTACACTTGATTGTCTAATGAATTTGAAACACTTTCTTCTGAAATGAGTTACAAAAGATATGTAGCATAAAGACTACCAAATCAATTTGTTAACAGATTAATTAAGTGGACATCCTTAAACAAGGTAAACATGATAAATTCATTACTTGGTGTACACTTGATTAGATTATGCAAACACCTTTTATGAAGTATTTTGCAAAGATATTAGAATTGGTTGGCACATTTGACAACTTAATTTCAAAGAAATGAGTTAAGCAAGCAAGAAATTGTTTGAAGAAACAACCTTTGTCCGACAGTGTAAATTCTTGATGTTTATATTAAAACTTGTCTCTTCCTTAAAGTTCAATTCATTAATGTTCTTCATACAAAACAAATTTTAAAAGAAGTTTTCAAAAACTGATTACAAATCAGAGTTATCTCTGATGTGATCTTTTGAAAAGTAAAGTACTGTCATGGAACATTTTAATATTTGACCTGTGTATATCATTTCTGAAGAAAAGGAGTTGACCATAGTCAGGGTCATTGAATCAATGCCAATTATTCTTTCTTTAGCTGCATAGTATGGGGTTTGTAACACATTATTTATCATCTCTCAGTTGCCTCTCTTTTGGGTTTGGTTTATTTTACTGCATATCAACCTCAATGGGTTATTTAATGCCGACAAGATTTTTAGGATAGATTGGTATGAATAGAATATGTATTCTTTGTAAGAAATCAGTTTTTAGATCAGGGTTTGGTTTATTTTACTGCATATCAACCTCAATGGGTTATTTAATGCCGACAAGATTTTTAGGATAGATTGGTATGAATAGAATATGTATTCTTTATAAGAAATCAGTTTTTAGATCAGGGTTTGGTTTATTTTACTGCATATCAACCTCAATGGGTTATTTAATGCCAACAAGATTTTTAGGATAGATTGGTATGAATAGAATATGTATTCTTTGTAAGAAATCAGTTTTTAGATCAGGGTTTGGTTTATTTTACTGCATATCAACCTCAATGGGTTATTTAATGCCGATAAGATTTTTAGGATAGATTGGTATGAATAGAATATGTATTCTTTGTAAGAAATCAGTTTTTAGATCAGGGTTTGGTTTATTTTACTGCATATCAACCTCAATGAGTTATTTAATGCTGACAAAATTTTTATTTCTGGTTATATTTTTTTCAAAAATGTATTGCTGGTAATATTTTTTTTCTTAAAATGTACTGCTGGTATTGATGGTAATAACTTTTTACTTCAAAGATGTATTCCTGGTATTTTTTTTCCAAAATCTATTACTGGTAATAATTTTTTCTAAAAATATATTAGTATTAAAACCTAATTTTACATTTTCATAGTGTTTTGACCCCAGTTTGGAGGTTAACTGTTAACAGTTAATAGGTGCTACAACCAAGGGTCAGGGTAGACCTGGGAACATCAGCAGTTAAGAGGTGGTTCCACAATCCTCAAAACCTCCTGAACCGATGCCTTCCTGTTGGATGTAGTTTATCGTCTTCCCCAGGACATTGAAAACAGGAAAGAAAAGGACACATGTATTTTGAATGAGAAAGAAGCTGTTAAAATTTCTGGCTCAGCTCAGTCAATAGCAACTAAGAGAGTGGCAAAAATGTATTCCCATAGTAATACTCCTCCAAAGTTAAGCAATGTCAAGCTTGAGCAATATCTATATAGGTGAACACTTGGGAATACCAGATGCTGTAAACTTGAATTCGTGGGTAGTATAATGAACAGCAGCTCAGAATTGGAAATCCAAGAGCTGAGTTCTAATTCCAGTCAGGTTCATTATATTCACATGCACAAATACCCTTGGAAAAGTTATGAATCCACCACTTCTTCCCCTAGCTGTGGGTTAATTAGTAGAACATATATCAGTAAATCATTATTATCGCCAGAAGATTCTTACAATCAAAAAATATTTCCTGGCTTTGAATAATCTACAAAAGGTTGACAAGCCATAAAAAAACAGATCACATCAGTCAAGTTATGAAGTAACTATTTGAATATATTTGTTCTGATGATAATGATACATCACTAAAAATTAAACTTAAATAAGTTCTCTTCACAACAAAATTTAAACTTAATGGCAACTGTTCATTTTTTTTCTTAGAGAATCATTTTATTTCCAATGAATTTTTAAATATTTTTATTTGCTGGATAAAGATCAAAAGACTTCCAAGGTGTTTGACTTTCAGATATAAAATCATTTCCTTTTAATAAATTAAATCTTTAGAAAGAAAAAATATTACTAATTAGCTTTAAGAAACAGTCTATCATAAATGGTACTGACTGAATTAACATTATAACCAGATTGATCTCAGCGAAATCTTTCATGCTAATTTAATTATAGTCCTGAATTATTTGTACCAAAAATTTTAGAAAAAAATATCTTATGCAAGTTTTTATTTTATAAAGAAGGCTTGCATTGATTTTAATTTTTTATATTTGAACTGAGGCATTTCCTGAAAAACAACTTCCTATTCAAGTTTTTATTTTTCCTTTCTATGATAAACAACTAAGCACCATAAAATACAAATGCTACTCAATGTAGAGAGTTACTTAGTAAGGCTGTTGAGGAAAATGTATATTATAAGGACATGTAAGATAAATAACAGATGACCCTAGATTTAAAGAGATTAAAATTATAGTGATCAAGGAAGCATCTTCTTGGGAGTCTATTCCACAAAAAAAAAAAAAAATGTTTCATGACATCTTCCTCTGGATACCATTGTTGTGCCAATGGATATAACTACAATCAGGCAGTGGATTATATGTGAAAAAGCATATTACATTCCGTGGTGTAGTATTTTACAAACATGACATACAGGTTTTTTGTTCATCACTTATAAAAATACAGAGCCAATGGTAATGAAAATATTTCCTTATAAGGAAACATCTGACATTCATTGACTGAGTACTGCCTTTGGTTGAAATTGATAAAATCTTTCTTTTAAAACAATTTTTCAGGAAAATAGGTAGTTTTTCCTAACACAGCAATTTTCTGTAAAACCAAAACATTAACTTGAAAACATGAGTCATGTTCTTAAATTGCCTTGTCCGATTGAAGCTTTCATATGGATGTCATGCATAGCATCAAACCTGTTCAGAAATATCTAAACTATCAGCTGTGTACAACCACTTTCTCAGATCAATAGTTTAAAATGGCTTTGACCTAGTGAAGACCATACTTCTTGAACTACAGAATCACAAACAAAGAACTGTACCAAATAACAGAAACCACATCACTTGATGACTACCAACAGCTGCAACAACTAAAATGGATATCTTATGTAACTCAAAGAAAATAATGATATAATCTAGATGTTTACATTCCACACTATTTCAAATAAAAAGTTAGGAAGGTAACCCCCATCAAAAAAGGAAAGAGCAAAAAATGCCACTAGACTTGAGTAACGTAATCTCCTAGAAAATTGTTTAAAAGATTTTATAAATTTCAACTGCTTGGTCAATGAATACTGAATGTTTCTTCATAAGGAAATAGATAATATTACCATTACAATAATCATGCTTTTCAAAAGGCTTTGAAATGGTAAATATTTCAGCTATAGAAGCAAATTCAAAGATGAAAAAAAAAAAAGAATCTATGGACAATCCTGTTTGTTTACAGATTTCTAAACAGACATGGTATTAAAAAATGTCATTAAAAAGTTATCCAAAATGATATGAATCCTTTTCTGTCTTTAATGCTTGCCTTTGCTTATTTTTTTATGGTTTTCTCCTATCTTTCTCAGTTTAAAGAACAAAAGCTTTCTCTATGTTTAGTTTTAATTAAAAGAAATACTACCATTTTTATTAAAACAAGATCATTAATATACCAGCTGTAGTAAATTTTATAGCTAGCTATTAAAATAATCCCTATATTTCCACAGATAAATTTGTTTTAACATATTGATGAGTAAAATAAAAGATAAAAAATATTTAAATACTAAAGATGAAAATTTCAATATTCATTATTTTTTAAAATGAAAAAAAAACTTTCCCTTTCTTTATGATCCAATCTTCTTTCTATAATAATAAAATAATAAAACAGCAAACTTTTTAAAATCAAAGTAACACATTAAAATATTTTAGAGATAATGAATTCTCTCTATTCATACAAATGGTTTATTTTACTGCCAGTTTCACTTTGTTTTCCTGTTATTTAGAACTAGCTTAAAAGCCACACTACATGTGGACTTTTAAGGTAGCTCCTGCAGAGAGCTAAATTGGCTTCTAGCGCAAACTAAAGGGACCTTTGGTTCAGATTAGAAAACAGCAATGATAATTTTGAAGAAATAACTGAATTCCTCAACTCACTGCATGGAACATCAAAACGTCACTTTAACTATGATTCATCCCCAAGTTCAATTCCAGCCAGAAAACTGACTTGGGAAGAAAATCCAATTAGAGCCTATACTAGAATTTGAGCCGAAATTCTAATTCAGGCTGAAAACAGAGTTCTTCAAATCTCAAACTCTGTGGAACTTCAACTGAGTTGAGTTCTTCAAATCCCAAACTCTGCAGATCTTAAAAAACATCACATCATGAAACCACTCACTTTAACTCTGATTCCTTGGCATTTTGAAGAAATAAAATTGATTTCCTCAATTCACAAAGTTTTGGAGATATTTTAAACTGAATTTAAAACAAACATTTTTAAATGAACAACTACTTTTACTTCAAACTCAATATAAATTAAAAACTTAAAATCACTAATTTTTTTCATTTATTTTAAAATCTGAATTTTGAATTGTTTCCTCTTCATCCGGACACAAATCCCATTGCTGGATATTCAAGTACCAGACGAAGGGCAGATTTCCAATGCCAGGATGATCCTGATTCCAAAAAGGTATAATATGTCTATATAAAGCAAATGTAACCCGAGTTAAAGCGGTGTCAGATAAATGGACTGGGAGGCAGAACTTATTTATTTATTTCGATTTAAGAATGAATACAAATTTCTGTGATTTCTATGGAGACAAACAGATACTGAAAAATATACAGGAAGAGAACATAAAACTTTGCAAAGCAAAAATTTTTAACTACAAAAAACATTTATTGTTTGTGTGTTACTGAAACATTCCAAAAAAATCCCTTTTTAATATCATTTGGAAATTAAATTAAAACTTCCATAATAAATTTTGTCAAAATTAAAATGTTTATTTACATCATTGTTAGACCATAACAAAGCATTTTCTGAAACCAGTGAAAAATGTGTTCAAATATTATATATATATAGATCATTGCTACGGAAATATCTCTTTCTAAAAGTATGTTTATCAAAATTATTTTATCCCACTTCAAAAGGTTCACTGCTAAAGTTCTACTGCAAGGCTGGTGAGTTTCATGGTACATTTGTAATGTTGATAAATTATCGGTTTTAAGCCAGACACTTGGACACATTATAGACATTTTGGCACTGTGGTGGCACAGACTGAGAAAAGATCCCGTGTTCCGATGGTTTAGTGCCAAATCTTTTTGTCAGCTGTTGAGGTGGGTGAGAGACAGAAGCAGAGTAAACCTGCCAAATTTGTGGATGCAAGTAAACAGACCCATGCCTCAGACTTGAATTAGAATAGACAGAAATAATGGCGTCAAAAAAGAAAAAAAATAAAAGAAGAGAAACACTTTACTCTCCTTTCAAATGACATTTTCTATGGTTCTGTTCACTAACTTCTTAAGTTGAGACAGTGGAATATTTGTTAACTTATTAGTGTAAATTATACCACAGTTAATGATCTATTTATCTGTTACTAGCAGGAGAGCTCGGCATTGCCCGGGGATGTAACAGTAAGAGATAGATCAAGTATCGACCATCATAAAGACTGAAAAATAAAATCGACAAAGATTATTGTTTAAGGTTGACAGACACGCATGTCTTAATTAGCTTTTTTTTGTTTTTTTTTACGAAATGATCAAACCCAAACTCAAACAAAAACATTGTTTTCAATCGTTATGAGTCTATCGATTGAATAGAATTTTATTATAAACCATTGTCTTGTAAATGGAATTTTTAAAGCATTCTGAATGTAAAAATAAAGTAAAAAGTGTGCAAGACAATAAGAAACACTACCTGCCAAAAAAAAAGTGAAGTTTTGTTGAAATCGGTTGAAAAATGTAGGAAATCCAATCCCATATATAAACAAACACAACCACACACACACACACACACAAACAACCTGGGTTTTATAATAAGTATAACTCGATATGAGTTGTTCCCCTTTCATTCTGGCGACAGAATCATATTTTATTGTGTTTTCAAATTGATTTTGTGCAAAAACAATTGTGTTTTTCCAATTTTTGGCGCTGTCAGAACCACCGCAAGGTAATTTTATGCAGTCCTGTGAAGTTTTGTTGAAATCGGTTGAAAAATGTAGGAAATCCGATCCAATATATAAACGTACAGACACACACACACACACACAATCTGTGTTTTATAATAAGTAAGATTTGTTATAGACCATAGTATTTATGAAATGTTATTTTGTTTAGAAATATATATGGGAAACAATATATAAAGATATCATAGTCAGACATTTTAACATGCTATAAAAATTGCTTTAATATCAATGGATATATGTAGGATACAAATATGTGAAAACAAGTTCAAGTAAATGAGGGAAACATAAATTTCTAATGCCTACAGAAAATTTTGTTTAGTTTCTTCTCTTTTGAGCAAAAAATAATTTGTTTCATTTTAAACAGAATCTTATGAAGAAATCCAATTTGACTCTTATTAGTTACTAATTAAAAGTAGAAAGAACTCAAAACTTAACATTTAATTTTATATTAGGTAGTACTAAATTGTTATATAATATCAGACCTCCAATATATATCTGCCTATATTTCTGAGATGAGGTATTATGTACACTATTTACATTATTCAGACTATTGTGCTCATCTTTGTCACCATATTTATTACAATGTTTCGGTCGTTGTACACTCTGGCCTCACTGATATTTGAGGATATGTAAATAGTGACTATTAAGGAGTCTGAAAAAAAAATCGAAAAGAAAATCCTTGAGGACACATGGCACAGTGGATAAAGGGGTTGGTTAGATCCAGTGAGAGGACCCAAAGAGTGTGAGTTCAATACCCGGTTAAGAGAGTTTGAGAACTTGGAGAGGGGAATTAACAGGAGATAACTGACATCCATTAGACATGGCATGTAGAACTAGAACAGTCTACCCCAGTGAACGAAATAAAGGGTTCAGTTCAACATTCCAACCAACTGAAGAAGGCCGAAGCATACAACGGTTGAAAAGTTGTAATAAAAATGGAGACAAAGATGAAGACAATAATCTGAATAATGTAAATAGAGTCCTCCTATATGGCTGTAAATTCTTGACAATTTCCTAAAAGATCAAGAACAAACTTAGTTAACATAAATGACTTTCTACAGAAGGATATTGAGAATACTATGAATGGAACATGTGACAAACAAGGAAGTTTTAAGGAAAATGGAAACAAAAAGAATGCTTATACTTAGAATCAGAAAGAGTAGAAATTTCTATGACACACAATAAGGAAAGAGGGTTTGGAGAATTTGACACTCACAGGGCATATTGAAGGCAAAAGGGAAACAATGAGTAACCTCCCTAACAAATTTATGAAAATTTCATAAAGAGGATTTGTTGATTTATTGATTTTTTATGGCTTATCAACTTTTTGCAGTTTATTTAAAACCAGAAAATATTTTTAGATAATAAGAATCTTCTGGAGATAATAATGATTTTATTGATACAAGTCCTACTAATTAACCTATAGCTAGAAGGAGAAGAGGCGGATTCATACCTTTCCCAATGTTATTTGCACATAGTGAATACAGCAAACCTGACTGGAATTGGAACTCAGATCTCTGATTTCCAGTTCCTAGCCAATATCCATTCATCATCATCATCCTTCGACATCTCTATGATTGGTCAGAACTTCATTGACAATCCCTTTCCATGCTGTTCGGTCCTGCTTGCAGTCCTCAGATCTTCAATGTCCAACCCTGAGTCCTGAGCTTTCCATTACACCACCTGCACATCCAAGTTTAGAGCACCTTGTATTCCCATGCAGTTATGTCTAGGATCAGCATTGCTTAACTTTGGTGATTGTACAAGAACTTGTGTTTCAACACAATCTGGCTGTAAGTCTTGATGAAGAAGAGATTTAGTTAACGGAGAATGTGTTTCTATAGAAGGTTACTGAGAATGCTATTGATGGAACATGAATAACAAGGAAATTTTAAGGAGAATATAAATAAGAAGGATGCTTATATGTAGAATGAGAAAGAATGAGTTTGAAATTTTAAGGACACTATGAAGAAAGAGCACTTGGAAAATTTGACACTCACAGGACATACTGAGGGCAAGAGGAATGGGAGGAAACAAGCTTGGATGGCAGAACAAGGACTGAAAGGGTTGGTCTGAGAAGCAACACCTGGGGGTGGGGTCCATGTGATGATTTCTAGGGCCCTGAAGAACTGGCCATAAGCAACTACCTTCAGCACCACCTGTTAGGAAGAACTTTATAATTAAGAAGACTCTTCCAGTGATTCCATAGCTTGAGAACTTGTGCTGTAATCCTTTTTGCCACACTTAGTCAAGGGCTTTTTGTGATATAAAGAATCTTGTTTTTGAAGTTTGAATCTTGGTTAAGAATTTGTTCAGCAAGATTTTTATTCACCAAATGTATAAAAATTAATTTTCCAACATGTTCTCTGTATAGATTCCATAATAATCTATTTAATTTCTGCTCATAGAATCTGATTTTCTTGACAAAACTATGCATAATTATAAGCATATTTTTTTTTATTTTAATATAATGGCTACATCCAGAGTGTATTTAACTCCATAATACAAGACTCAAGGAATATATGTTTGTTATCTATACAAGATGTGGCTTTTTCCTCATATTGTATGAGGATTATGTAAACCTTTTTAATATACTGAAGCCATTTTCTCTAGAATAAACATTTCCCCTTACTGATAAAGAATGAGTAAATCATGGCCAACTATGGCGGAATTACTAGGAACATGTAATATGAACTTTAAAAAAATGGAAAAGAAATCAAAACATATGGAAGCTGAATTTTCAAATATTAGATTTGAAAAGGAAGAAATGTTAGAAGAGAAGTACTCAAGAAAACAAATTCTCCCAAACAAACAGAACTTAAGATATTTAATTTTATCAAAATCGAATAGATTTTCCCAGTAAGTCAGTTTAAACACACCTACAACTTTTCAAAAAACAAAAGCCAACTGAATTATTAATATAAATAAAGATATTATATGATTTTTATGATATTCAAGTATATGTTTGTATCTGCGTATGAATTTAAACTGAACAATTTCTATAAGTCCTCACTTAAATGACACAGAAAATTTAATATTCTTCACAAAATTTAATATGCAAAATTCTTTTCCATAAATTTCAATAAATAAAAGATGATGGCAACTCAGCAGAAAACATGACTGAAGAGAATTAATATTTAATTAAGAGACGAACATATTAATGGTAATGCTAATGGTAATATCTGCTGTTTTCTTATGAGGAAACATTCAGTGTTCCATGACTGAGCAGCCAGTGTTGCTTTCCATTGATATTTATAAAATCTTTCTTTTAAAAGAATTTTTCAGGAAAATAGGTTTCTCAAGTCCAATAGCTTTTATTATACTTTCCATTCTAAATGGGGTTTCCTTCCTAACCTTTTATTGGAAATAGTGTGGAATGTCAGCTTCTTGATTATATCATTATTTTCTTTTTGAATTACATGTGCTGTCCATTTTAGCTGTTGCTGCTGTTGAAAGTCAAGTGATATGGTTTGTCTTATTTGTTACAGTTCTTTGTGATTCTGTAGCACCAGTCCACAAGGTTTGAAGGAGGATGGTCTTCAAGATGCTCCATTTTCACTCACTCAAAGCCTTTTTAACTAATGATCAGAAAAAGTGGTTGCATACAGCTTACACTTGAGATATTTCTGAATGGATTTGGTGCCATGGATGATATCTATGTAAAAATTTTAATATGATGAGGCTATTTAAGAACATGATTCACATTTTCAAGTTAATGTTTTGGTTTTACGGTAATTTGAAGTGTTGGATGAAACTACCTCTAACGCAGCCTATTCTGAGTCTGTCTAAATTTCTGAGATGAGGTACTATGTATATTATTTACATTATTCGGACTATTGTCCTCATCTTTGTCGCCATATTTATCACAATGTTTCGGCTGTTGTACGCTCTGGCCTTCTTCAGATGGTTGGAATATTGAACTGAACCCTTTATTTCGCTCACTGGGGTAGACTGTTTGAGTTCCATGTGCCATGTTTGATGGATGTCAGTTATCAGTTATCTCCTGTTAATTTCCCTCTGAAAATTCTCCACTGCCTTAACCGGATATTGAACTCACACTCTGTCACTGGATTTAACCAACGCCTTTATGCACTGTGCCTCAATTATATAAAAACTGTCCAATTATTCTTTTTATCTGAGTGCTTTCAGCTATACATTTAGCCATTTTCAAGGTTGAAATATATTAACTGTTAACAATT
>CAHIKZ030004013.1:730000-770000 GCA_903632075.3 Acanthosepion pharaonis
TATATTTATGCTCTACTTTTGTATTGAGCACTATTCATTTTAAAATAATAAAAAAAAATACTTTTGATTATTTACCTAACAAGTTCTTTTTCCTATTTATATATATATATATATATATATATATTATATATATATAATTGAATTATTTTATTTTTATAATAATATATATATATATATATATATATAATAAACATGCATATGTGTATGTACTAATATTTGTCCTGATGTTAATTTCCTTGAGAAATGATATGCAGGTGGTGTAATTTGAAATTCAAGTTCAAATTATATTTTTTTACTTACATTATTTTAAGTAAAGCAACTCTTATTTGCACCCAAGATGTAAGTTAAATCTAAAAAAATTGTTAATGCAGTATTTAAAATGCTTTTATATTGCAATATTTTAACATAAATGCACTTGCACAATTTTTTTTTTTTTAGCATTTGTTTCTATTTTCCAACCAACCTTGAAATGGCTTTGATGTAACTATCAATCCTATGCTAATAGTTTTTTTCTATCACACATTTTGCTTATGAAACTCTCTTCCAGCTTCTTGCTACCCAGTAAACTTTGATCTTCAAAAATTTAAATGTAATGTCAATCATTGTCTTCTGCCTTCATAATCTCTGTTCTTTAATTATTCTCTCTTAAAAATTTTTTTTTATATTCTCTGATAATCAGTAAAACTCCTTGTGTTTTAGCGGCTTTATTGCTTTGCTTGAGGTGAAATGGTTCAAAGAAAACATCATCTGTTCTTTTCTAAACCATCACATGACTATTAGGACATCCTTGTAACATTTTTTTGTGTTGGGTTTCGGAATCATTAATCTAGAGTTTGTTGAAAATGTTTCAACAACTCCAAATTTGTACAGTTACCAAAGCAGTCAATCATCTTTGATATAAAATGGCAATAACTTTTTACTTGAAAACTGACATTAGTTTGTATCTCATTCTGTTTTTTTTTTTGTTTTGTTGCCAATTATTCATTTTTAGACAAGAGTCAGAAACAAAGTGATTAATTGCATCCAATTTCTAATTAAATTCAACCAGAAATTCAAGATTCAAATTTTTTTCTTTTTATCTCTTGTGATTTACAAAACCGTGGAACTGCATTTTTTAAATCTTGTATATTTTAGCTCACTTTATTCAAAATTTTGAAAGCATTGATGCAATTATTTTTATGGGATGTATTAAAACTTTGCCAGTTTCAGAATAATTAATTTTTATGATGCCCTTTTATTATAAATTTAATTTAAAATTCAAATAAAATTGTAAAAAAAACAAAACATTCCAATGAATTTAAACCATGAATTTCATGGAGTTTCTATGCAAAACTCATGGCATTAAAACTGATCTATAAAATAGTCTACAATGTCTTTTGTTTCTTATTTCCTAACTCTTCCTTCTGCAACTGTACACTTCTTTTCCAACAATAATTGATCTGTTTACACTATTTACATTGTCACATTCACCACATTTCGGCCATTGTATGCTCTGACCTCCTTCAGCTGATATTTGTTTGAAAAACCCAGAATATCGCTTGAAGAAAGGCAAAGTGTACAATGGCCAAAGTGTTGTAAATGTGACAATAAAGATTATGACAACAGTGTAAATAATGTAAATAGTTATGATACCTCATTTTACAAATACTGACAAATACTTGACCTACCTTACATAAAATGCAAATTCTATGAACAATTTTATAATGTATAATGTTAATATTAATTACTTCTTTATGAGGAAACATTTGGCATATATTGACCAAGCAGCTACAACATCGTGTCTTTAGTTGCTCTCAGTAATTTCTGCCACTTTACCACCACTCTTTGTCTTTGTAGTTCTTGTTCTCTCTTTTATGTATACAAATTTGCCCAGTTATTCATTGTTAACCCTGCCTTCAACTACACCTTGTGAGTGTTAATTTCACCTAGCCTTTTTTCCTCATTAAGTGTCACAATGATTTCAATTGTCACTTTCTGATTGTTAGCAGCAGTTTATTTTTAGTTCCTGGTCTCCTTTAAATGTTTTTGCTGTTTCTCTCTGAACATTTTCTAATCTATTAAATCCTTGCTCTGTTTCTGAAAAGTCAACTTTCACTATTTCTATGTGCTTTCAGATTTTAGTGTTAAACTACCCAAGTAGGTAAACTTATACACCTGCTTGATTTTGATGTCCCCAATACATAGCTCACACTTTGCTGGCAACTGTACCTTTTATCTTTTAAAAGTTAATGGTGTGTTTTTTCTTCTTCTTGATCTCATAACAGCAGGGAGCTATGGAAGAAAGGTTTACTTTCCCATTTATTTCCCCCATTATGGGTATTAATATCTCTGTGATATAACACTACCATATTTCACAGACAGAATGAGATGGCTGAAAGGAAAAAGAATGACAAACTTGCTTTGTTCCCAGAGAGTCTTTTATACCACTAAGACTACACTAAACTATATATACATATACACACGTCCCACACTGAGAACAATATATCTACAAAGTGAAGAGAATGTAAGGAGAAACAAAAAAGAAGGGTCCTATATATAATATGGAAATTCTTCTGAATTTCTGTAGAAGACATGATTAGGATTCCAATGGGCTGGATCCATCTATATTCCAGGTGAGGATATATTTCATGAACGTGAAACAGTGAGTCTTGGGTTTTCCCAAATCAAGGACTGCAAAGTGGAGTTTCTTTCTATATCTGGGAAAAGATATATTCCTAAAAGGAAATAGCATCATGGACTTGTAAGCTGTAGCATTTGCTGGATGAGGTAGATTTTGCCTCAGCCCTTGGCCATTGTCCCATGCTAAAAAAGCAACCACTTGGTTTGGCTGCTGGAAACAAACTCACTGACTGGCCATTCTCATCACTCTATGAAATGACATCACTAAGCAGCCATCATGAGACCCATGTGACTTATCTCAACCCAAATGAGATAACCACCTTCTGTATCCCTAAAACTCTCACTCACTACTATGTCAAACAGTCATTTATATTCATTTTCTGAATCTGCCAACATCACAGTGTCATCTGGGCAGCATATTTTGTGAAAAATATGTTAGTTGATGATAAATCTTGACAGGATTTCTAATCCTCTTAGGATTGTCTGCTTATTAGACATTCCATAAATCCAGTGATAAAATATTCTTTTCAGATTTCAGTTTTCTCTATTCACTAAAATTGTTCCCTAGCTACAATTGTGATATCTGTTGACACTTCATTTTATAAATTACTTCAATGTTATTTCCATGTAAATCTAACTTTACTAATATTTTAAGGAACTCCTCATGTCATATCTTATCAAATGTCTTTGTGTACCTAATGAAACCAAGGTAGAGATTGTTCTGCATTTGTATAGCTCAGTCTGATAACGCTTTGATTATAAAAATAAGATATCTCGCTTCAGTGTCTTGAACAAAGTTACACTGTTCTTGCCATATTTGTTGTATAATTCAACTCTGTTAATTATCATCCTAATGATTAGTTCATTTCCATGGCTCATCAAATTTATTACCCACTTCAGAATGCATTCATTTGCACCTGGTTTCTTTGACAGTTTTACAAAAATTAAGTTACTGAGGTCTTCTAGTATTACACCACCATTGTATATTTCATTTATCACTTGGATAACTATATGAATTCAAAAATCATTTAAGGCTGTGAGTATTACAATCTTATATGATCCAGCTTTTTCACTGTTCTTCATCTCGGCCAGTGCTGATTTAACCTCAGATTTTTATAGTATAAGCCTCTATATTTATTGTAGATCTCTTTGCTTTGTTATCATAGTATAGATCTCTGTTGTATTCATTCGAGTAGGATTTTTCTTTTTCTATTAAAAATGTTTCCTCTTTGGACTTTATGCAACCTGATAAAGAGCAGGTTTCTTGGGCTGCTATTTTTTTCACTTTTAGTGCACATGCCTGCTAGATTTCTTTTCAGCAGTTTTTCAATCTCTGACATTTACCAGTGAGCCATTCATCTTTTGCTTCCTTAAACTCATTCCCAACCTGCTGTGTCTCTTTCATTAGACAGAAAATTTCACCTGTCATCTATATTTTTTACTTTCTTCCCTTCAGATAATTTGTTTAGCTTTTGTCACTTCTCTTAAGGTGTTCCACTTAGTATTCCTGACCAATTCCAAAGTTTCATATCTGTCATCTGCAACTGCCTGTTTCTTAACATATGGAATTGCTGTGCTGTTTGTCATATTGCAGTTTAGGCATTGCTGTAAGTATCTTTAATTTTTGTAATTTTAACATTAGCTTTCATATGAACGCAAAGTCAAAGTTTATATAGGCAGTATATTCTTTGTTGATGGTTATGTCATCTATCTAGATTTTATATCTCTTGCTGGGCTTTTCTATCACCACAAGGATCTTGGGTATGCTTCAGACCAGTTATTGGTTATTATTTGTTTCTTCTCTGTATATCAATAAATCAATTTTTCTTTGAACTGGTTATATGATGACAGTCTTTACTCACCAAATATTTTGCTATCTTTTTCACCCTGATACTTTTGCATTTAGTTCTCCTGTGATAATGGTAATTTCTTGTGACTTGTTTAGATGTTTATCAATTTCTAGTGTACTGTAAAACTTACCTATTTCTGCCTTCTGATCTGAGCTTATATATTTTTATAAATTTTTTTATATATAATTTCTAAAATCTTTCTCTTAAAAATAGGTTTTTCAAGTCTAGTAGCAGTTATCACTTTTTCCAGTATTGATGGCGGTTACCTTCCTAACCTTTTGTTTTAAGTAGTGTTGAACATCTTGATTATATCATTATTTTCTTTTTGAGTTACATGTGCTATCATTTTAGGTTTTGCTGCTGCTATTGATAGACCTCAAGTGATGTGGCTTCTATTATTTGTAGCACCAGCCCACAATGTTCAAAGAAGGGATGGTCTTTGCCAAACCCTGTGGCTTCATATACTTAAAGCTATTGTGCTACAGAATTGCATGCACACACATTCACACCAGAAAATATTTTTAGATTATAAGAATAATATTGATTAAGCGATGCAAGCCTTAGCAATTAACACATAGCTGGGGGTGGGGGGTGGAGAGGTGGATTCATACCTTCACCCAATTGAATATAACAAACCTTACTGGAATTGGAACTCAAATCACCAATTAGTAATTCCCATCTCTTATCCATTACACCACCCACATATCCAAATATACAGCAACTGGTATTTCCAAACTGCCTCCCATCAAGATATTGACTTGACTCGATATTGCTTAACTTCAACAGTGCTCTGATTTCTTTAAATTCTGTGGTGATTATTATGCAATTAATTATTTATTCTCATGATCTGAGAATTATGAATAGTTTATGTATTTATATTTTATATATAAATACTAAATATGTTTGAAACAATATTTATATAATAAAGCAAATAAGACATTATCTTGCATTTATAGAATTTTTAAAATATTTTTTACAATATCAACCAACATTAATTCAGTTAATCCATTATTAGATTTGATAAATAATAATTGCCAATAAAATTCATTTTCTTCCAAATTATTTTACAATAAAGCCATAAAGGGGCTTATCATATTGAACAAAATGATTTTTTAAACAACATTTAGTAATAACTTTAATGATACTGAATAAGTAATTTGCTGCTCAAATTTATCAATGAACATTTAAAAATAGTTTGTACTTTTTAATGTTTCTTAATAGTAATTTCAATTCATAATTTATACTATTTTAAGTGAATATTTCTTAGTATTATATTAGATATGATTTCTGTTTATTAAATTCATTATTGTATTGTTCATGGACATTAGTTTTATTAAGTAACATTTTATAATTAAGACCTTTCTTAATAAAATCCTATGATACATATGTTGAGACCTTTCTTAATAAAATCCTATGATACATATAAGTTGAAATAAAATACCTGATATTTTTATAAATTAGACTCTCCCACAGATAAGTAGTAGTAGTAGCAGTCACCAGGGAAGCTCAGTGAGTTGTGTGAGTCAGTCGATGTTGGACATTAAAGTAAGAGCCCCACAACTAGATTGCTGTGTCATTAACTATATTTCAAGTTCCTAACGTTTGTACATCGAACCTAATTTAGGACCAACTGAGTGAAATACAAGCCTCCACTGTGAAAACTACTCTATAACAATATGTTTATTAATTATTGTGTTAGACTGAATTTTTACAGTAAGGAGTTCTGTTGATTTCAATATATATTTTTCAGTAATATTGTCATTTATCTTGTTGTAGATTCAAAATAAGAACTAGTACATCATTAATACTGAATAACAGTTTTACGTAATATAATCAAAGCTGATTTCATTATATAAAGCTCACAGCTTGTTTAAGTAAATGAGAATGATGGAATGATGTGTGAATATGTTATTACTTATTAAGAATGATTAATTAATACAAAGCCTTAATTTAATCCTGAATGCTCTAGTTATATAAATAAGAAAAGCAAAATGGATATTGCCTTGTTGATTATAGTTTAAATTTGGAATCTATTTTGCCTTTTATTGTAGGGATACAGAAAGCACTTATCTCCCTTTGATGAAGATAAGTCACATGGGTCATGTGACAGACTACTTACTGACATTACTCCATATAGTAATATCAAATTTCAGTTTGTTTACAGCAGCCACCATGTGAGGTTGGTTTCTTTAAGCCAGCATCAGGGCTAAACCTATTTCCCCAACAGCTAACAAGTCCATGGTGCTGTTTTCCTTTGGGAATATATCTTTCCCAGATACAGAATGAAATTCCAGCTCATAGTCCTCAATTTGGGAAAACCCAAGACTTGCTGTTTCTCATTCATGTAATATGTCCTCACCTGGGATATAGATGAATCTGGCCCTTTTGAGATTGGAGTTCTAAACCATGCTTCTCCAGATACATGACAATCTCCATATTATATGTATCACACTTCATTTTTGTACTCTGCTTTGTTATGTAGATATATAGTAATATATTTTTCTCTGCATGGGATACAGGTAAATATGTATATATAGTTTTGTGCGTGTCTTAGTAGTATAAAAGTCTCTCTGAGAACAAAGCTTGTTCGTCATTCTTTTTCCTTTCAGCCATTCTATTCTGTCCATGAACTAGGGTATTATTATATCTGTGATATAATTTCCCTTAGTTCATGGACATCACAGATATAATAATGCTCTACTTCATGGACATCACAGATATAATAATACCCTAGTTCATGGACACCACAGATATAATTATGTCCATAATGGGGGAAATACAAATGGGAGAATAAATCTTTCTTCCCTAACTCTATCCTGTTATTATTTGTTTGTTAACAAGCAAGCTAGGAAGAAAGAGAAATTGTAAAGTTGAGTTCAAATTCCAGACTAGTTTGTTGCATTCACTTTCATGCAAATCCCTTTAGAAAAGGTATGAATCCATCTCCACTTCTCCCATTTATAGGATAAAGAGCAGAATAGACTGGATTCTCTAGCATTGGATGGCAATCAGAATTCTGAATTTACAACTATAGCAAAGGCAATAAGTAAACACTGTATTTTTCCCTAGAAGCCATGATAATTCATAGATAATAAAGAAATGAAATATGTGAAGAACCATAATTGACTATGCCCTGAAGGAACATGGTATTTGAAAAAAAAAATAATGCATGAATGTTACATTGTCTTGTATTCCTGCTTCTATGGAGTTTCCTGAGCCGGTAGATTCTATGAATGTAAAACCATATGTTAGCTATTGCGGTGAGCCACAATTTCCTGTAAAAGAGTTTTTTTTTTTTGTTTTTTTTTTTAAGTTAGCATCAATAGCAAAAAACATAACACATATCATACTGCATTACAACCATGTTTAAGTTTGCAAGCTCAAATAAAAATCTCACCGTTTCATAAGTAAAAAGACAAACAACTGATAGTTAAATGACCTGAAATTAGTATTAATGAGGGAGGTTTATCATTACTTAAAAAATTAATAGTTGGATAATTTTTATTATAAAGCCAGGGGAAAAATTTAATAAATGATTATAGAATCTGCATAAAGTGTATTGATTAACAAAATTATAATTTTATCTTCTTTTTCTTTTTTTGCCTAGAGCACATAATCCAAAAAATGAGACAAATAATTGAACAATTCTCTTAATAATCAGGGAAAAGCAATAGAGATCAGAAGAAGACTTGAAATTCATTCCTGAAGCAACTTATTAATGCTAGTATTAAAAAGCAGGCTGTTATGAGTCACTAAAAGTCAGGAGACGAAATCTAAAATCAGCTCAGATATTACATTCAGTCTTCCATCAATCTATGCATAAAAAAGCTTGATAGCCAATTATTAAAAGAGAATCATTAAATTCTACAGCTCTACAAGAGTTAAAGTTAAAATGAAACAAATAGGATGATTTTTTTTTATTATTATTTTGTTAGGAGGAAGAGAAATTTGGAATTTTTGTGAGAAGAATGTGAATAGAATTTACCAAAGCTGCATTGAATTTTAATAATTTAGTTGACAAGCTGAATTTCTGTAATGTGGATTTATCATAATTTATATTATTTACAAATGTTTATTGTTGGTATCACAGCTAGGGCTGGTGCGTGCTATTCTCAAAAACTCTCAGCTGAGAAGAAGAGCTTGATTGGTCATTCCCAGGCTAGGGCTTTGTGACACTATCTTACCAATATTTGCTTTTTTTCTATCTTCATTTATATGTTATAAATTAAACTAAGCACAAATGACTATTAAAGGATGAACATTTTTACAGGTTTTAACATCATTCTGTTTTTATTGTCTAAAAAAATCTGTGAATTTATTTTGCACATGCAAAGTTTCAAAAAACACTGTACAAAATTCACTACTTTTTATTCATAATAATTCAGAATGTTTTAAAATTATTCAAATTTTTAATAAGAAAAATCTCAAATTGATATTAAAAATTGCCACAAAACATTGTTGATTTATTTAAGATGGAATCATCTAATATATGTCTGTAATTTGTATTAAGATACACTGTATTTATTTCCAATTTTTCTTAATTGAACTGTTAACCTATGTTGCGGATGATCCATTATTTTATGTAATTAGGTTAAGATTTATATTTCATATGAATTCTACCTAATGAAAATTGAGATGTAGTAGAGTGATCTCCCTCCACCTATCATAGATGGGAGTAGTGCTCTCAAAGATTAGACAGGGAGCACAATACCCTTGTGCCAGCCCTGACAGTAAAGCTTAAATTCTTAGCTATTGAAAACACGCATTCATCCTTCAGTTTTTCTCCTGCTTTCCTTTCACATACCTTCTCCTCTTACTACCAAAAATGTTCAAATTGACGTATGAGGACCGGTGCAAACAACCCTGACTGTGGGGGAGCCCAAACATGATTGCCCACTCTCGAGCAGTGCTTTGTGCCCATCACTATCTTTACATTTACTTTCTCTACATACACACACACACACATATATATATATATATTATAAATTAATCTAAGCACAACTGACTGTTAAAGGATGGAAGCTTTTAGCATCATTTTGAGTTATTTGATTTTTTTTTTTTTTTTTCATCCAAATCTGTGAATTTGTATTGCTCATACTATGTCTAAGAAAATAATATATAAAATTCTATATTTTTATTTATAATATTAAATGTGTTAAAATTCAACTTTTTAAAAAAAACAACTTCGTGCTAAAAATTGCCACAAATCACTGCTGATTTATTTAAGATGGAATGACCTATCATGACATTATCTGTCTATATTTCTGAGAAAATAATAAAATAGATGTTAATCTTCATGAGCTGCTATCCTTGGTGACTTTTCAACCTAGAAAGGGGTCAGCCTTACCTGGAAGGGGCTGAGTGGCTATTTTAGAAAGGACCCACACGTTGAGAATGTAGTAGTTCAAATAAAGCATTCTCTTTTCATCATGTGTCTCATTTCCTTTAATTTAAATTTACATTGGTAACAGAGCATAATTCCAATATAAATTTAAATTGAAGAAACTCTGACATGTAATGGAAAGAGAATGCTTTATTCAGACTACTTTGTTCCCTATCTAAAATGGCCGCTCAGCCCTTTCAGGTAAGGTCATCTCCTTCCTAAGTTGAATGAAGAGACACCAAGGAGAGCAACTCCTGAAGTTTAACAGTATATAATTATGTAATGTCATGAATATTTTGATTAAATACACCACAGATAAAAAATTCATTTCCTAGAATTGTTTGAAACACAGCACATCCACCCTATATAAGTCAGAAATTTATAGTAATATTATAGACTGATTCATAAATAATTTCCGTTTTTGCTTGACAACTTTAATTTTTGAAAAATAAAGTACAATTAGATTTTGTTCAATTATATATTCACTATTATTTGCAATGATGTTACCACTTATCAGGCAGCTTTTCGATAGCTTTTGAGTAAAATTCTGCAGGTTTTAATGTGAAAAAGTTTTCAACAAACTCTTGAACCTGCTTTTCATTAAAGAAAGTACTTTGCAACAATTTCAAAATGTTGTTGAGAGATCAGGTGAATATGACAGGTGGGTAAGAACAGATCAACTGAGTCCCACAATTTTGTTTTCTGTTATTTTTGCTGTATGCAATCTTGTGCTGTCATAGAGAAGAACATTTTGCTTTTTATCCACTGTGTATGCTGCCACTTTTGTGCAAAAATGAACATATGTTAGTATACTCCAAATTTATTCTCAGCTGCCATGTAATTGGGATGATATATTTTTTCCTACAATTCGTTCCCAAAGACGGAAATTACTTATGACACAACATAATATATGAAAATTATTATGATATAGCAATATCATAGAATATAAAAAACTTAGAATATACATTCTGTAAATATACATTCTTCTCACAAAAACAAAGAAAAGGAATTTCAAAGTTCATAACAAAGCCAATATTTAAAACATCTTATTAACACTTATGGTTATCTTGAGGTTGGTTAGACAAGCTGTTATTATTCTAAAGTTTCTGCAGGTAAAAAAATGGCAAACAATGGATGGAACAGGCGAAAGGATATAAAAAATAGTCAAACAGGCTATAATTTGAAAATGCAAACCAAACCAAACTAAACAAAAGCAATCCATTTTATACCTTCCATCATAGTTATCCCAAGTTGGGAGTGGCCTTTGAATCTGTCCATAATGATCTCTAAAAGAAACAAGTAAAATAACTGTTTAATCTGATCCAAAATGACAGTGTGTTAGTAAATCCCAAGTATTCTATTTTTTCACAATGTGTTAGTAAATAACAATCCTTTCAATAACAATTACCATGACATATTTATTTCAATTAAATCATTTCAAATCAAGATAGAATGAATTAAATTTTTCCAATGTAGGATGAAATATATATATATTTTTCTTTCTAAAGAAGTAATGGATTTTTATTTATTAATCTGACAGATTTTTATCACTTTAAAAGTTATTTTTGGTGGATACTAATATTTTATTAGATAATCCGTTTAACTATTAAACGGCATATTTATTTTTGCCCACTAGCCTTAAAGAAAAATATGCACCCTCCAGCAGGATTCAAACCTGTGTCTCACTGGGCAGAGCGAAACCATTGTTAGATGAGATGTGCCTTAACCAATTTGGGCATGAAGAAGCTTTGCCATTCAGACCATGTCTTATAGGGAAGTTATAACTATGAGTAAATAAAGATAAATTCCTTACACGTCTATATCTCTGAGATGAGGTATTATGATTACTTACATTATTCAGACTGTTATTCTCATTGTCATATTAATATTGAATATGGCAATGAAGATCCGGATAACAGTCCAAATAATGTAAATAATCTAAGTAATTCCCCTTACATTTATATATACAAAAATACTGATAAAAATAAGAAACAGTAAGACATAGAAACAGTAAAACAAGTATTATTTATTATCTGCTTGTTATGTGGTGTTGGAGACATGAGAGACTGTAAAACTGTGAGATTGCAGTCAAATGTAGATCAAATATAGAGTGGATAAGATAAACAATATGTAAAGTGTATACAGTCTTTCTCATATGTTTTTTTTTTTTTTTTTATAGATGTGTGTAATGAGTGTCCAGATAATTGGAAAATACTAGAAGTGCTTGGGGTTCTCTTACCTTACTTTTTGTTGAGTGCTAAGAGATAAATGGTACTATTATATCCTGAAAAAGGAAAAGGAGCCAAAATGTTCATTGATGCACATGTTGACAGCCTGTCCAATAGTGAGAATGTGAGATGTTTGTGTGTGTAGAGGAGAAAAGTGGGATCAATTTTCATTGGTTTACAATGTTTGAATAATGACAATTATATGTTATGATTATTGTATTATAATTATTTTTGACATTACAATTAATTTTTATTTATTCATTTTTTTATGGATATGACAGTCTGAATCGTGTTATTAAACAAAATCCTTTTCATCAAAAATCCTCAAAATTATCACATCTGCTCAGTTTCGTATCTAATTATGTTTAAGAAATAAATGGAGCATCTACTCAAACAGGAGCATTCACCAAAAATAATGTTTAAATTGATAAATATATATATATATATATATATATATATATATATATATATGTGTGTGTGTGTGTGTGTGTGTGTGTGTGTTGCAAAGAAGAGCTGAAAATACTTATTGTAATTTTTTTTCTTTTCTTCTAACATATCCATTCCAAAAGAGAAATTGAAGTTTTCATATACAACTGGCCAAAGGAAGCAAGAAAATGCACTGATATAAAATGAAAGTGACCTATCATCAAATAATTCATAATATCTGAATATTTCTCAATATTCATTGATCAAAATGCTACAAAGAGAAAAATGAATCACACATTTATTCATCCAAAAAATGAAAAGAAAAAAAAATTTGAAATCACAAATTAATGAAAGCAACCCAATCAAATTTTGGAGAGTTCTGATTCTGATGATTTCAATCATCCAATTTGACTTATTTCCCTTGGTTTTTATCTTAAATGATTTCAGATGAGTCCCAAAGGCCTTAAATCTCTTTGCTGAAGATAATTTTTCTAGAAGCATAATTCCCTATGCTTTTTATCTCATTCCTACCAAGCTTTATGAAAATGACTCTTGAATTCATGAATGATGTTTCAATATTTTTGTCTTCTAATTTTTTTTATTCATTTTCCTCAAAATAGTTCAAATTTGTTATTCAAAATCAATAAAAAATAATGCTCTATTTTGAGGATTACCATTGAAAGAACACTTATATGAATATCTGGATGTGAATATTTGTCAATCCTATTGGCAATGAGTAATTTCCATTTCAAATTCATATGCATTGCTACAAATTGATTTTAACACCATTTTTATAAGCAACTAACTAATTACCAAGATGCATTCAAATAATTTTTACTTATTTATATTTTACTTGAAAATACAAGCTACAAAATCAAACAATAATTATGAGGAATTAATTTTAAGCCAACTGCTGAACCTTATTATGATTTGCTATACTGACAACTCTTAACCAAAATAGATTTGAATAATAGAAGCCAAATCTATTTAATTATTTATTGAGATAGCCTTGTAAAATTGAAACTTTCATATAGATGACATACCTAGCTCCAGAGTCATTCAGAAATACCTAGACTGTCAGTAGTATATAACCGCTTTCTAAGATCAATGGTTAAAAATGGCTTTGAGCAAATGAAAAATGTAGGTCTTAAAGAGGACCATCCTTCTTCAAACCTTATGAACTGGGGCCAGAGTATCACAAAGTATTATATCAAATAACAGAAACCATATCACTTGAGGACTACCAACTAAAATGGATAGCACATGTAACTCAAAGAGAAAATAATGACATAATCAATACATTCCATACTACTTCAAACAAAAGGTTAGGAAGGAAACCTCATTTAGTACAGGAAAGAGCAATAACAGTTACTGCACTCAAGAAACCTATTTTCCTGAAAAATTGTTTTAACAGAAAGAGTTTATAAATTTCAATGGATCATATCACAAATTTATCCAAAATTAGATAATGATGTTCTTTTGTATTGTAAATATAATACACATGTTTGCGCTGCAGAAAATCAGGTGCCATGTGCAAATTACGTAAATTTATTTTAGTGTGCATTAAATACTTAAAAACACTAGCCTGTGTGTAAGTAACAGTCTAACAAATTTGTCATCTGGGGATAAATTTGGTATGTGTAAGTTTCCAGAACACCAATTTTCAAATGTGTATTTAGAATCTAGTCTTCAAAAAAGAATGCTAAGAAATTTTGTACCAGTTACCATAATGTTTACAAATGAATTATTAATGTTTTTCACATTTAGACTAAAATAAAAGACAAATATATTTTGAAAATGCTAACATTCTCCCTCTTTTGATAGTCTGTCCCAAGACTTTAGACCTCTTCAAAAAGGAGATCAAAATATACTACAATTATATTAATAGATGGTGCTTACATAAGCTACAAGAAGACAATGCATGGTCATCAGTAAGAGGATGAGCCTGAAATGCAATTTGAAAGTTGGGAACATTTGAATCAAGTAGACGCAGAAGTTTAAATAACTGGGAAGTGTCTAGACAGTGGATGGTACATGTGACACTGAGATCTGTAGACATTTTGGGATGGCCAAGGCCACATTCCAAAAGCTGGGCACAGTACTGTGAGACAGGAGGATTTCTTTAGTAACAAAGAAAAGAATACTGAACTGTTATGTGATATCTGTCCTTCTTTACGGCAGTGAATGTTGGATGATTTCCTCAAAGATGAAGAAGAGACAAGAGGGAACAGAGGTGTGGTTCTACAAAAGAATGCTAAGGATATCATGGACTAAGCATGAGAGCAATGATAAGGTCTTAGAGAGGTTGCAAACAAGGAGGAGGCTTATACTTAACATCAGGAAGAGACAGCTGAAGTTCCTGGGACACATAATGAGGAAGGAAGGCCTGGAGAATCTGATACTCATGGTTTGAATAGAGGGAAAATTTAGACAAGTGAAAACAATACATGACATATCTGGTGGACTGAAGCAAGTGGATGACAGAATGTGGTCTGGTGGAGGAAGCAGAGAGAAGGGACTTGTTGAGAGCAGCAAGGAATAGAGGAAGGTGGAGAACCATGACCGTGAAAGAACATGGCACATGAAAATAAAGAAATTCCCACAGACTCCCAGAGGAGTATAGGGGGGCCCACACTCCCAGCAAAGATGTTAAACACAATTTACCCCACAGACTCCCAGAGGAGTATGAGGGCCCCACATTACTCACTCAATTCCCACAGACTCCCAGAGGAGTATGAGGGCCCCACATATTACTAAACCCTGTGACTCCCAAGAAAATTGAGGGCCCCACATCAGAAAATTCCCACAGACTAATTAGAGGAGTATGAGGGCCCCACATTTTTCTAGCATTTCCCACAGACTCCCAGAGGATAAGGAGGCCCCAAACCTATCAATTCCCACAGACTCCCAGAGGAGCATGAGGGCCCCACATTTTTCACTCACCCCACAGACTCCCAGAGTTTTATGAAAATTTATCTCACCACCCCACAGACTCCCCAGAGGAGTATGACCCCCCACATATATTTTTCAATTCCCCAACTCCCAGAGGAGTTGAGGCCCCACATTACTCACCACCCCACAGACTCCCAGAGAGGCAATGAGGGCCCCACATTACTCACTCACCCCACAGACTCCCAGAGGATTAATGAGGGCCCCACATTCCACAGACTCCCAGAGAGCATGAGGCCCCATGGAAATTGTCACACCACAGACTCCCAGAGGAGTATGAGGGCCCCACATTACTCACTCAATTCCCACAGACTCCCAGAGGAGAGGGCCTAAATTTGATAATGGTATCAAGATAAATACTCCCAGATGAGGGCCACATTCCCACAGACTCCCAGAGGAGTATGAGGGCCACATAGTCAATTCCCACAGACACCCTAAGAAGTATAAATAAACCTACTAGGCACTGCTACTGTGGTTTCCATAGCAAGTAGTAGAATTTTACAGGATGGTGTTGCTAATGACATGCCCAAATGGTTTTGAATTCAGAATTGTCTTTTTCTTAGATCGGTTACCAACAATGGCTAAAGAAATTTAACTCATGGAGATAGAGAGTGAGAGAGATGAAAGTGAATTCATTGAACTGGCATTCAGGCTCATTTGAGTTCCCATTGTGTGCTGCAATACATAGCAATACTCACACATCTTTCATCCTTTAATAAAATATTTTCTATAAATTTCAATATTTTTCCATACCATAAATTTTAATTAATATTTAATACAAGAATTAATCTAGACCATTCTAAGTAACATCTTATGAGAACTAATTTTCTATTTTATAAATGCCAGCCCCATTGACATAGTCTTTGGAATTAGGGAGGCAGCATGAGTAATAATTTGCCCACTAAAATTAGCTTACGGTGATGGGTGGGGCATTAAAATATTTTCACAAGGCTAGGCTGCTCCCACCTCAATGAACAGCTGGATATATTGTTAACCAAATTCAGTGACATCTACTTATTACTAGATTATATTTCTAACAATGGGCATCATTTTTACCTATTACAGATTTGCACATGTTTTATAACATGTGCAGATTAATATGAAAGAAAGGTGTTATTAGATTTGATCACTTGAGAATGTTATTTTTATTAATGTTATATAAGATATTACAACTCTAAGATGATAATAATGTTTGCATCTAACCACACTGATTTATACATACACTATTTTTGATCTTTCAAAAATTGGCCCATTAATGCCCACTGTAAAATCTGACACTCAATATAAAAACTAAATGAAAAATCTGGTATTAAAGGTTTTTAAAATATCCAGTATTTGCTATAGGTTTATTAAAATGTCCACTACTAATAACAGGTTTACTGAAAATTCCCGTATTAATTATAGGTTTATTAAAATGTTTAGTATTAATTATTAGTTTAATAATAATCTAGTATTAAATATAGGTATTGTATTTTGCTGTTCTAGGACATGATCAGAAGTCAACTTCTGCCTGTCTCTTCTTATTACTACACACTTTATTTCTCTTCTACTTAACATATTCAAATAGGTACAACCCAATTTACCAATCCATTAGACATTTCTGAAGAGAAACGGTTTAATGCCATTGATTGTTCTTTTAATGAAGATCTTGATCTCGTTTAATCTTCTATGTTTGAGTCATTCCCACTATCATCCATAGGCTTGTCTTCTGTTGTATTATCCTGATCTGAAGAACTATTGCTTTCTTCTTTGTCAAGATCTTCTTCCATCACAACATCCTCCTCTTCAATTTTTGGTCTTAATTGGTCAGAATAGGCCATTAGCCTTTTTTCTTTCTTTGATATAATGGCCATGTTATATCCGTTTTGCAAGATGAAACTAGCTCCAGATTTGCTACTTTGTCTTTTTTACACCATATCTTTTCATTTGTCGAGTAAGATGTTGTTAATGGAGATCTTATTTGTCTTCCCATTAACATAGATGTGCTTTCCAACCTGTCTGCATGTAGAATCATCCTATAACTAAGCAGTAACCTTGGCAAGTAACTGTCTATGATATCTCTGCTTAGGGACAATGCTTTCAATCCCATTTTTACTGTCTGCACCATTCTTTCTGCAATCCCATTAGATTTTGGGTGATACAATGGTGTATTGTAAGGGAATCAACTAATCCTCTTTAATCAATTACATATATCACAAAATTCTAGTGTGTTGTCTGATACTAATGTTTTAAGAATACCATTCCTAGAAAATACCATTCTTCTTATTTGTTTTATTGTAGCAGTTTTTTATCTTTAATAACTTCAAGTCATCCAGAGAAGTCTTCCAAAATTAGAAATAGTCCTATGCCATTAATGCATGCATAGTCCATATAAGACCATGATTCCATTTCTTTAGGTCATGAGTGTATTCTCCGTTGCTGAAATTCATTATTTCTGTACATTTTGGGCATTTGTTTACATATCTTTTTATATCATAATAATGCCCTGGCTACCATGCTTCCAATTTTAATTTCCTCTGTGTAGCCATTATCCCACAATGCATCTCCTCATGTACACTTTTAAAATATATTTTCTTAATGTTTCTGTTGGTACTATCAAATCTCAATTGCATAAAACACCATTTTCCATTGTTAATTTACGCCTTATTTTTTTATAAGGTCTTTCAGTTTTGGGAGAATTACTCGGCCCATTTCTTCTCATACCCCCAGCAATATTGTTGTATTGTGTTGTTCTATGACACATGATCAGTAGTCAACTACCGCCAGTCTCTTTCTTTACTATATACATTATTTCTCTCCTACTTAACATATTGTTGTAGAGTAGTTTCACAGTGGAGGCTTGTATTTCACTCAGTCGGTCCTAAAATAGGTTCAATGTACAAAACGTTAGTAACTTGATATAATAGATAATGACGCAGAGAAATCTAGTCGTGGTCACTGATACTTTAATATCCAACTAATAGTCGTCCGACATCGACTGACTGACCAACTCACTGAGCGACTGCTACTACTCCTACTTATTATAGGTGGGAGAGTGTATTAACAATAGAATAGGTGTGTTCCACTATAACACATATGCAAATGGAAACAATCCTATTTATGAATCCACTACAATAGGTTTATTAAAAATTCCAGTATTAATTATAGGTTCATTAAAAAAAATCACATATTAATTATACGGCTTATTAAAAAAAAATCACGTATTAATTATAGGTTTCTACCTATAACACATTAATGCCACCATACCAAAAATAGGACAGTCAGCATCAATGGATTAAGACACTTGAACTGTCTTCTTCAAATGTATAGGATTAAAATTTGGGCAATAAGTTAAAGCTGAATTTAATAAAGATGAAGATGTTTGTCCAAACAAAAATTATTTATGGAATATATAATACATTCATGATAGCTATCAAAATTTATGCAACAGTTAAATTTTAAAAATAATTATAGAACGGATAAAATAAGGTTACTTATTGAATAAAATAATTATGCTCTGCTTAGAGACACTGCATTGTTTTTGTATACTTACAAAAAAAAAGCTTATTAAAATTGGAGAGTATCAAAGCGAATATAATCTGCAAATATTATAATACAAGACATAATCAGAAAATTCTCAGAGTGGGTCTAAAAGAAGTACACAATTACTCCAGTAAATTATAACAGTTTCTGCAAAAGCAAAGCCTCTTATATCAGTAGATATTTTTTATTCATTTCATCCCAGGTAGTGCAGTAATGCCACTAAGATGTAAGGGGTTACAGAGAATGAAAGAGAATGAAAAGACTTTAGGGAGAAGAAAGGACAACAAAAGAACAGATTTCAGGAAACAGCTGAGAGTGTTCTTTTGGTTTCTCTTTCCCTTATAACTTCCTCGTTGTTTCTATGTTTAATCAATGGTTTTTCTTTGTATCCTTCTGTGGAACCACATTTCTGTTGCCTCAAGTCTCCATTTCATCTGTTAGGAAAGTGTTGAACTCATAGTCACATTATGCTATATAGTAGTTCAGCACTCTTCTTTGTTTAAGAAAAGTTTCTTGTTTCTTAATACTTTGCTTAGCTTTTGGAAGGCATATTTGACTACTAAAATGCACCTTTCGATTTCTCTGTTACATTTTCCATCATTTGTTTTAACAGTTCCCAGATAGTTAAATTCCTGTACTTGATTTTGATGCCTACAGCTAACAGTTCACATCTTGGACTGGGCTGTTCCTCCTCCAAATGACAGTACATTGTCTTTTTACAGCTCATGCTTTGTCCTAAGTGATTTTCTATGAATAATCCTTTTTATCAAATTCTTTTTAATAATAATTATCTATATAAAAATGATTTTGCTTGATTTTTATGGATTATCAACACTTTGCAGGTTATTTAAAGCCAGAAAATATTTTTAGATTGTAAGTATTTTTTAGAGATAATAATGATTTACTGTTCTAAGACCTATTAATTAACCAATAGCTGGAGGGAAAAGAGATACCTTTCTCATGGGTATTTGCACATAAATAAATATAATGAACCCAACTGGAATTGAAACTCAGCCATTATCCTTTACACAACCTGCATATTCAAGCTTACAGCACCTGGGATTTGCAAGCAGTCAACCATCTAGGTACTGACCAGGCTCAGTGTTGCTTTATTTTGGTGATCATATGGGAACTGGTCTTTGAATCATATGACCATAAGCTAGAAAGAGACCCGAAGCAAGAGAGATGTGGTTCTACAGACAGCTGTCAATAATACCAATCACTGAACATTTGAGCAATGAAGATGTCTTAAGGAAACTAGAAACAAAAAGGTAATATATATGGGTTTAGAATCAGAAAGCTATGGTTAAAATTTCTGGGACTCATAAGGAGGAAAGACATCTTGAAGACAATTGAATGAGAACAATACAAGAACCGATGTTTCAAACTGATATGGCCATAAGCATATCATTGATATACCTAAGAATTACTTATATGATCTAAGCAGGTAAACCAAATATTTATTTTTTAAAATAGTCCAATTCCTTCTCAATGCACTTTATTCTGTAGTGAATATCAATTATAGTGCTAAAAAATTATGTAGTAAAAAATTTCTGATAGAAGTAAAATAATTACATCTCAAGTAACAGATTTATTGATGCCTCCTTGTAAAGTAAATATAAATTACCAATATTATCTCTCCATTAGGCTACCTCAGATACAAACACTATCATGATTAATCATACTATTTTGTTGTATTTTCTTTTCTTGTAAAATGATCTTTGTCATACTGATAAAATGCATCCTCAAAAACATTTGGAAAAGTCAACAAATTCAGCTGCATTCAACAGTTTTCAATTGAAATGCAGGCAAAAATGGCAGATCATTACCTAACTTCATGTCTATTTTAAACTTTAAATAAATTTTTATACTCTAAAATAGATTGGTTTATCAAAGAAAAACCAATATGAAAGTAGCTCTCTTCTTTCTGCAATGGAGAAAAGCAGTAACTTATTTGAATTTATCTTTTTCATTTCATTTATATTGAACTTGAAATACAATTTAAATTACAAATTCTGTCTCCCCATCACATTATCATGGCGACAAAGAAAATTGCTTTTCAAAGACACTAAAATTATTCTGTAAAAATAACAAAAGCTTGTGTGATTGATTGTTTTAGCTGAATCAGTATCAAGGGATGAATTTCTAATTCCGTAACAAGCTGTATTTGAAGACCCTGGACTGACTGTTAAAATATTAATACATTTCGACATTTATCATGTCATATTTATATTTTCAATAAAATCCCATGATGTGCTGAATAGTTCAACCGTTATACAAGTACAATTATTATTACATATATATAATTCAGGGTAAATATAGTAGACAAATTGTGTTGTAAAATAGTTTTTTTCAACAAATTGACTTCTGTATATTATATTTATTATGAGGAGGCACAGTAGAGTAGTGGATAGTGGCTCAGACTGAGGAATTGGAGAGCCGAGTTCAAATTCCAGTCAAAGCCATTACATTCACTTACATGCTAATAACCTTGTGAAAGGTATTTATCCTCTTTTTCTCCCTCCAGCTCTAGGTAAATAGCAGGACAGATTGGGTTCTATAGCCTTGGATGACAACTTGTCTAGGAGAAGGACAACTCTGAATTCAAAATCTTCAGAGGATTGTTTGGGGACCTTGTTGCATGTAGTGCACCAGGTCTCTGTGTCTGTCCTTTCAAAAAGTGTGGATGATTCAGCAAAAAACCTTCACCGCTATAATCAAATCACATGTGCTGGTGTCTGGCTGTCAGTTCCTAGGAAATAAGCTGCTTGACCCTCATATGTTGAATAGGACCGGGAGAGTCAAATATATATATATATATATATATATATATATATATATATATATATATATATCACAACATATTACAGTGCATTTAAACACATACTTTCATTGATAGTCATGTACGACGTCAAAGAACCACATTACGAATTTACGACCTGATTCTTTTATTCAAAAAATGTGGTTGGTTCTGCACAAAGCCTTCACCACTATAATAAAATCCTATATGCTGGTGTCTGGCTGTCAGTTCCTAGGAACTGAGCTGCTTGACCCTCATACATTGGAATATGTCAGGGGAGTCCACAATTATATTTATATCAGATTTAATCTGCAAAAATTTAAATGTAATGCCAATTGCTATCTACTGTCCTCCTGATCACTCTTTCCTCTTCCCGCTCATTATTAATGCTTCTGTTCCTAATTCTTTCACACTCTGTAACCCCTTATGTCTTAGTGGCTTTACTGCCTTGCATGGACTGATACTGATTAAAAAAAAAAGTTTATTATTTCAAGTATTCAAATGACTTCAGTCATTGAAAATCTATTTTGTTAAACTTCTGTGCTGACTTTGAGCCTAACTTTGAAATATGATGTGATAGTTATTTTTAACTTTTGAATCTATTCAATGTCATCTGAACATAATGTTATTTTTTAATTTAAATCTATACATGGAACATGTGAGCCATGAGGAAGTTTCAAAGAAAATGGAAACAAAAAGGATACTTATGCTTTTAATCAGGGACACAGTTGAGATTTCTAAGACACATAATGAAGTAAGAGGGCTTGGAGAATTAAACACACACAAGACAAAATGAAAGCAAGAAAGCAGAAGGAAATATTGAATAACCAATCGAACAAGCTTGGCTAAATGGAAGACAGAACAGGTATTGGGAGGAACAGTTAAAAGACAAATATTGCTAAGAGCTATAAAAGACAGGAAGTTGTGGAGAGCCATGAGCATCCACGTCCACATAAAAGAAGAAGATGTCAAATGAATTCTTAGAACTTATATGATGCCACTTTCATTCAAGTGTAGAGAGTAACTTCTCTTGCAAATAATTGTATACTTCAGATACCCTATCTTGGGACATGTGCATATTTCACGCTAATTCTCCTCTGACCAAACAAGCGTTAATACTGTGTCTGAAAAATCTGTGACAGTAATTATCAAATCCCAGTTGGCAGCTACAAGGTGAGTGTAATCTCACATCAATCAAAAAGAAAAAAAAAGAGACACATTTTGATAAAAACAAATAGATGAGGACATTAATCAAAATGAATTAGGACTCAGTAAGAAAGCATTATTGTGGAAACTTGAGAAAGTAAAGTGGCCAATAGATAAGTCAGTTAGTACCTAATATTGTTGATAGGTGTGAGTAAGTCATCAGAAAAATACTCTGGTTGTATAGAGGTGGGAACAGTGAAGAAAAAACAAAAAAAAAACGATGTGGATAAGAGGCTGAAAGGATTAACGAGCAATAATGATTTTATTGGATAGCATTACACTTGAGAGGATTTTGCACTAAAGGAAGAGGAATCATTTTATGCAATTAAACTGGAGTGCTTTCCCAATTTTATAGTTGCAGGTAATTTGGTTGTGCCGGGGTTGCAGGAGAGAGATGATTACCCAACTGGTACAAAGAAAATACCCTACTTTTTTTGATCTCTGTTAGATAGTATAGTAACATTCAACACAAAATGTGACACAGAAATCCTGAAGGCCAAAGAAAAAGCGAAAGAAGCCTTACAGGAAGTAAGCAAAGTATCAAGAAATAAAAAAATTTTGTTAGCATCAAATAAAAGAGTTCTGAACCACTATGTCATAAATCCCCCAATAGAGCAGTAAATGCTGGAAAATTTCCTTACAGGTGGAGAAGAGACTCAAAGCAATAGAGACATGATTCTATAAAAGGATACTGAGAGTACCATGGATAGAACATGTGAGCAATGAGAAAGTTGAGAGAAAATTGGAATCAAAAACACACTAATGCTTAAAATGAGGAGAAAGTTGAAATTTCTGAGAGACACCATGAGGAAAGAGAGCCTGAAAAATTTAACAGCCACAAGACAGTGAAGTAAAGAGTACCAAGGGAAGCAGCAAGTAACCTACATAGTGAGCTAGTGTGCAGAGCAAGGACAAAGTAGGTTGGTGAAATGCTGCTTCAAGCTACAAGAGGCTAGCAGTTGTGCAGTAATGTATTTAGAAATAGAAACATTTTATTAGAAACAAAGGAAAGCATGCTGAATATCTAGATCACTTCAGTCCTCCAATATGGTGGTAAATACTGGCTGATTTTCTTACAGAAAAAGAAGATTGATTGATTTCTTTTCTATGATTTAGCAACACCTTGCAAGTTAATGAATGCCAGAAAATATTTTTAGATTGTAAAATTTTTTTTTTAAATAATAATGATATAGTGATATTTAGTCTTATTAATTAACCCATAGCTGGATAAAAAGAAGTGTATTCATACCTTAACCAAGGGTATTTGCATATAAGTGAATACAATGAACCCAACTGGAATTTGAACTCAACTGTCTGGTTAACAATTCCAGGCCATTATCCATTATGTCACCCATGCATACAAGTTTACAGAAGCTGGTATTCCCAAGTGGCCACCCATCTAGGTACTGACCAGGCTTGACATTGCTTAACTTTGGTGATCATACAGGAAATGGTGTTTGAAACTGATATGGCCATAAGCTAGAAAAAGAAGATACTCAAAGCAAAAGAGATGCGAATACTACCAATGACTAAACATGTGGGCAACAAAGATGTCTTAAGGAAAACAGGAACAAAAGGTAGCATATGTGGACTTAGAATCAGAACGCTATGGTTGAAATTTTGGGGACTCATAATGAGGAAAGATGGCTTGAAGACAGAGGAATGAGAAGAATATATCCCTGTAAATTAAATAGTATTTAGTCAGAAATTTCCTGAGGTATACCATGTTCAAAAATACTTTATGAAAGCAGGAGAGTGCAATGGCTAAAGCATTATAATAACAACAAGAATGAGGACATTAGTATGAATGTAAATACTCTAAAAATTATTTTTAAAAATAAGCACAACATGATAACATTATGTAATAATTTCAGAGAAGGAAAGAAAAAAATCTTCAAATTAGTTGCCAAGACAAAAAGAAGAAATCCTCAAAAAAAATGTTATCTGCCTTTAAAAACAATGAAAAAAAAATCTTTTCACAGAGTTGTCCATCTGACAAGAGTCCCTTTTATTAAAACGCTATGTCTCTTCAAAATATATATGATCATGGCTCTATACTGATTTCTTTTTTATTGTCTATGAACTGTTAGGAATTTGTATTGGTTTCCCATTAACTCGATGGTTTAGAATTAAGGTTTCTAAACCTCTTAGACTGGCTGTCAACCAAGACAAGGGAGCTCAATCTACTCTACTATTTAACCTATAAATGATAGTAAGAATGGGATATAATCCAGACTGGTTGTTTTTTATGGCTTATCAACCTTTTGCAGGTTATTTGAAGCCAGAAAACATTTTAGAATGTAAGAAGTTTTTGAAAATAATAATGACTAGCAGTAGAGCCCGGTGTTGCCCAGGGATGTAACAGTAAGAGATAGATCAAGTATCGACCATCATAAAGACTGAAAAATAAAATTTACAAAGATTATTGTTTAAGGTTGACGGACACGCATGTCTTAATTAGTTTTTTTTTTTTTACGAATTGGTCAAACCCAAACTCAAACAAAAACATTGTTTTCAATCGTAATGAGTTTATCGATTGAATAGAATTTTATTATAAACAATTGTCTTGTAAATGGAATTTTTAAAGCATACTAAATGTAAAAATAAAGAAAAAAGTGTGCAAGACAATAAGAAACACTACCTGCCAAAAAAAAAGTGAAGTTTTGTTGAAATCGGTTGAAAAATGTAGAAAATCCAATGCCATATAAAAACAAACACACACAAACAACCTGGGTTTTATAATAAGTATAACTCGATATGAGTTGTCCTCCTTTCATTCTGGCGACACAATCGTATTTTCAAATTGATTTTGTGCAAAAACAATTGTTTTTCCAATTTTTGGTGCTGTCAGAACCATTGCAAGGTAATTTTAAGCGGGCCTGTGAAGTTTTGTTGAAATCGGTTGAAACATGTAGGAAATCTGATCCCATATATAAACGTACAGACACACACAGACACAATCTGCATTTTATAATAAGTAAGATTTACTAATAAAAGCCCTACTAATTAATCCATAGCTGGGGGAGAATATGTGGATTAAAGCCTCTTCCGTTGAGTAATTGTACATATAATGTAACAAACTCAACTGGAATTGTAACTTGGCTCTCTGATTTCCAATACTGAGACTTAAGCATTGCACCATTTGCACATCTGGTACTCCAATATTCTCCAGAAATAGTCATTAATTAAGGATAGATGTACACCAACCATAGCATACTGGTAAAAACATGCAAAAAAAAAAAAGGTCACTTCTGTAAAGTGCCAAACTAAGTTATGCAAATATGCTTTAATTATGATTCAGAATCGGAACTACCAGAAAACTTCCAGTGGAGATTCTTTTGTACCACAGTAGAGGCAGTTTTAATTTATGGTGCCACTGCTTTGACATTGACTGAAAAACCCTCGGGTCTAAGCTTGATGGAACCTACACTTGGATGCTGAGAGCTATACTCCACATCTTTAGGAGAAAACATCTAGCTAAAGTCCTATGTACTCACCCCTGTTACTTGAATAATCTTGCGTGAACACAGAATGCACTTTGTAGGACACTCCTAGTGAGCAAAACAAAAACTTGCAAGTGACACCTAGCCATTGCACAAGTTGGGCTGGTCATCCAGCAATCATCTACATTGACCAACACAGAATGCCACCTTTATGACCTTCCAAACCTTGGGACAGAACTGTGACGGTTGGTATGATAGATTCATGAATATCCGAGCCAGCTCAAGTGAATAAGAAAAAATATATGTAGCTCAGTTGATATCATGTGTTTTTTTTATAAATTTTCTTTTGTTCTAAGTAATTTTAAACTCAGTATTTTTAGTAAAATGAAGGCTGTGTGCAGAAGTCAAAGATGAATTTTTTTCTCTTGTAATATTCCTATTTTTTCTCAGAATGTTGTCCAGTAGAAAATAAAAACATTTAAGTGATTTGAATTGAGATTCTATTTTTGGATTCTGATATAAGTTGGCAAACAGAATTTCATTTGATATTAGACATCATATTTATTAAATCAGTAAGCATTGCTGAAACACTTCATATCACACCAAAATAGCTGCATTACTCAGACAATTTTCCTGGCCTTTTCTTGTTATCTTAATTAATATGAAGAAACAGGATAAAAAAAAAATAAACCAAAGTTCTTATATCCAACATTGTTCACAGACTTAAATTCTTTGTATAATTGATGTCATTAACACAATGCTTCAGCTGATCAATTCTTCGGTCCTCATCATCTGTGTGAATGCAAAGATCTCATTCCTTAAGGAAAAAAAATAAAATAAAATAAATCTGGTATTTTTCACTAAGCAGACACTGGTTTTAGAAAATATGTTTTTGTAAGAAACAGTCAAAAGATTTACCAATAACTGTTGTGCAAAACTGAATACAAAAGACTGGTTTGGAATGTGAACTTTGATCATGAATTTCACTTTCCATGCTTATATCAGTGATGGGTGGTTGCCACTAGTTTTTTCTGCTTGTGAGGAGGGTGGCAGTCATCCCACAAAATGAAAAACAAGAACTGTCAATGGGAGGATGAATTTCTTATAGAAGTCCATGGTCAACGTACATATGTGTGTATGTAAATACATATATAAAAATGGTGGTACTCACTTGAACCAGTACCCAAGGAAAAATAAGAAATAAAAAAAGAAAGAACCAAGAACATGAAACTGAGCTGAAAACAATCATCCCGAGTTCAAGGTCAGAGTTCAAAGAAAAAAAACCTCCAAAACAAGTAGAGGCAACTATGTAAAGTGCACAATACACAAAGTAGAACAGACCTAAGATAAACCTAAGCAGCCAGGCAAACCTACCAAGGTTTCACCTACTTAGGTTTATCACATATATATATATATATATATATATATATATATATATAGTCTTGTCACCTATTTTAGTGTCCTTTGTCCTTTTTGGAATATGATGATCCTAGTTCCTCCCTCCACCAGTGTATTTTCAGAAAGAGAATCTCACCTACCTGCATGACATTTTTCTTCAGTCCTACTTTTAAAACCTTTTTTTTATATTGAGCATCTTTGATAAGAATCATTTATTTCCTCCTCTACAAGCAGAGAAATTATTTATTCAGTGAAATTGACATTTCCTAGTAATTTTCTTTCGCACAATTTGTTTTAATCAAGTACATATTTTTCCTAGCATGCGAACATTTAAATTTATCTCGCTCATTTATTTTCAGTGTATTATTTCTACCTTTGAACTAACCTTTTTTCTAAGAATTGTCTGATGCTCTTGGTTTTTATCTAGCCCATGTTTTTTTGGGGGTTTTTTTTGTCATACTTGGGCCCAGCCCCACTTGAATTTCTCCCTATTTTCTGTTCATATTGTCTGTGAAACTGTATTTTTATTCCTTTCCGGTTTTACTTTTTTTTTTTTTAATACCTAGGGATGAAACTCAACATTGCTTCAGAGTCTTATTTGCCTAAAAGTGTTTATCTGACCATCTGAGACATGCAGTCATTAACAAAAATGGACAAACATTCAGACATATATATATATTTCCAATTTATTTATACATTATATATATATATATATATATATATATATATATATATATATATATATATATATATATATATATAATAAATTGGAAAAAGTTTACTTGTTTTGGGTTTCAAAGCTTCATCAGACACTGAGGCATTTATCCCTTCAGTATTTCATCAGAGTCCAGTGAAGTCATGAAGGATGAAATGAATCACAAATAAACTATTCCACTATGTTATACAATTTCCCCAATACTCTTCTTGATATATAAAAATATATATCGTTATCTCATATATCTGTAGAAAAATAATTCACTTTTTGTTTTTTATTTATACTTAATAAAATGAGAAATGGTGTGTTTATTTTCCATAAATTATAATCTTTATTTCAGGACCAGCAAATGTATTGCTATTACTTTTTTTCCTCTCACAGACAAATTATTTTTTCTAATGACTGTAGTTTGTCAGCAGATGAAACCACAGTCAAATCAATTTTTATTGAGCCTGGTTTCATGGCATAGATCAACCCCTTCCCCTTTGTAGATTTTTACTCCTCTGTTGCCAAGCTGAAACAAGTTTCAGAAATCAAATTCACTTGAGCTGATTAGCCAATAATCAATCACCTGATCAATAATTTTTTTTTTTTTTTTTTTTTTTACAGATATTAAAAAAAAATATATTTGAAATCATTAGGATGATAAAATAGTCAAATATTTTTGGCTCTATGCCCATACACTGGAGTCATTATCAAATCTTAACTGGTAAAGTTTGATAAATTTTTGAATGACGTAACAATTACATTTTTTGTTCATTTCAAGAAATTGGTAAGTTCTAATATCAAGTGAGTTCACTACATTCACTTTTGCACATACAGTCTTAGGAAAGATGAAGGCATGACTTCTCTCTAGTTATGGGTTAAATGACAGAGTAGGCTAGGCTCTCTGGCAATGACTGGCAACCAGTTTAAGAGAAGACAAACTCTGTATTCCAAATCCTGGTGAAAGTAATGGAAAACTTTTTCTAAAAATGCATTGCAATTCACAGATAATACAGAAAAATATCTATAGAGAGCTATGCTCACTTTTTTCCAGAAGGAACATAGCATTTAAAAACATGGATGCAAACAGAATGATAATGATATCAAAATTTGACTATGTTCTCTTTATATTCTCACGTTTTTACTTAATTCAAAACCCAACAAAATGGATTTTTTCTAAATGGATATTTCTTTAGATGGTTAAGGTATTTGCTTTCACAGTAATAGCATCAGTACTTAAATGATGCTGTACTAGACTGATTACAAAAGAATACTCAGACGTCTCTTTGCAAGTTTTTCAAATAATTACCTAAGTACTGAATTTTAAATATCTGGGAAGCATTTTAACAGATAACAGAAAATGTGACACCAAAATCAGTAGGTACATTGGAATAGCAAAAGAGGCCTTCTAAAAGCTAAGCAAAGTATTAAGATAAACAAAAATTTCATTAGAAGTAAAGAAAAGAGTACTTAATTGCCATATAATAAACTTTACTAAGAGCTACAAAGAACGGAAAATTGTGGAGAGCCATGATTGCCTATTGTCCTGAAGTTACAGGGAAGATAGAAGAAGAATCCAAACTGTAATATGAATGTTAATAAGAGAAATAAACAACAAAATTATCGCAGAAAGGAATATTATGAATAAGATTTGAAGTGATAATCTAAAAGTTAAGAGCTGTGATTTTCACAGAAAGGAAACTACAAGAACTGCTACTGAAGGAAAGTGAGAAGAAAGAACTAAATATCTGAATGCATGGTTGTTAGCAAAAGGGATAACCCAAATATGCAAATTAGAGAATGGAGATACCAAAATGAAACAGGTGCAACAAGTTAAATATCTGGGATGCATATTAACAGAGGACAGAAAGTGCAACACAGAAATCCAAAAGTGTATTGGGATATCGAAAGATGACTTCCAAAAGTTAAGCAAAGTATTAAGAAACAGAAAATATTATTCAAAGCAAAGAAAAAACTATTGAACTATTATGGAGTATCAGTCCTCCAATATGACAGTGAATGTAGAGCAATCTCCTTAAAGATGAATAAGAAACTTGAGGCAACAGAAATATGGTTCTACAGAAGGATGTTGAGAGTAACATAGTGCATGAAAGCAATGAGACAAGAAAGCTTGGAAAATTTGTCACTCACAAGGCATGTTGAAAGCGAATTACCTAATGAGCTTGTGAAAAATGTTGCAGAACCGGGGCTGGGAATGACTGTGAAAAGTTAAACCTTACTAAGAGTGAAAAAGAATAAGATGGTGTGGAGAGCCATGATCACCCATATCCGAAAGGGACACAGCACACAGAAGATTTATGTTCAATGCAAATACTAATAGTTTATACTTAAGTTTAAGATAAATATTAATAGTTCATTAATACTTCATGCACTATAATTATGTTCAAGAGAAATAGTTTATTAGTAAACACTACACCGAGGTTCAAAAAAATTTGTCAGGGATTTCCGTTCTAACATTTTATTTGAAATTGTGTGAAATGTCAGCATCTTGATTATATCATTATTTTCTCTTTAAGTTACATTTGCTATCCATTTTAGTTGTTGCTGCTGTTGAAAGTCCTCAAGTTATTTGGTACAGTTCTTTGAGATTCTGTAGCACCAGTCTACAATATTCAAGGATGGATACTTTTTTACAAGTCTTTCAGGCTTTCAAAGCCTTTTCCCACCATTGATCTTAGGAAATGTTTTTGTAAAGCTGAAAGTTTAAACATAAATGATACACACAATATCCAAGGTTTTACCAAATTTGTTAGAATGTTTTATGATTGAAAACTTGTGCACACCATAAATAACTGGTTCTTTAAAAGAATTTAAAGTAAATTGTGTCACAATCATCCAACTTAAATGCTAAAAAGTAAAATAATTATCTATTTCTTACAATTAATATTCCAAAGCATTTTCATTAATTGCCTTTTTATTTTGTTTTTATTTATGAAGATAACAACCTTTTTGGAAAGATTTTATACACGAAATCTCAGATATATTAGAGGACAGATGGAATAGTTATAATGTTTTAATAGAGGCACAATATCTTTCAGACTGGTCAAATCCAGTTCCTGCTTTTGTACTGAAAACCTAATCAATACTTTTCCAAGATTCCTGGCTAACATTTCTCCTTTTTTTTTATTCTTTCCCTAGTTTTAATGCTCATTTCTCTTTCACTCAATCTAAAATATTCATGAGTCTCAGTTAGATTAAAGAGAGAAACAAACCTGTTTCCATCAACTGAATGATTTTTTTTTTTGGCTAAGTTTTCTTTTGATTCACATGGCTGGTACTTGAGTTATTGCTGCTCAAAGTCATTCCCATATATTTTTTTATCAAGTAATCTGAGAGCCAAGATGTCCCTTTAAAATCTTTCTGTTAAACAGAGGAGAAAACCACAAGACATTGCACACAAAAGCATTGACAACTGTTTAACATGACACAAATAAAAAAAAAAAACCCAGTTGCCCTGACAAAAGAATTCTTTACACTTTTCAAATGATTCCAGCAGTGGGTACTGTTATAATTTACATAGTTGTTGACTGTTTATTTGTAGTGATATTTTATGGGAGAGGATGTATGTTTATATGAGAGAGAGAGTTTTTTTAGTTTTTCTTTTAATTTACTAACCTGTTCACCCAATACGAAGCCCAAGAGCCACTCAAGATAGAGTGTCACTGTGGGAGATGATAAGTAATGGAGTATTATGAGAATGAGTAGGATAGATATTGGTTCATCCTGGACTTAAAAAGCCCAAGATTGTAGTTGTCAGGAAAGAAATCTCTCAGGAGTTTTTCCACAAAGTAACAGATCTGGAGAAGAAGCTGTCAAAGTGGAATTTTTTAAATCAAAGTGAATTACAGACGGTGCTGTATATATAGAATCAATATTTTAATACCTTATCAAAAATAAATAGGAAGGATATAAAAAAACAGGGCGATATCCTAATTCATATGAATAAAGTCCTATTGATAGTGTTGAGAGACAATGGAGAGGAGTGTTTGGTTGGTTTGGTAGAATTATCAGCCTAGGGCATTTATATATTGTGTTGTGTATAATATGACACATGGTTCACTGGGGACTAAGAAGATCAATAAAAGAGGAAGGAGAGTCATGTTATATAGGAAGAAAGTGTTAGAGAGATTATACATCCAGTTCTTTTTAACTGCTCTATTTGCAATGCCATTTAACAGTGTAATTGAACAACATAAAGAAGTGATTGATAAAACGAAACACGTATATGCTTGCCTATACCTTATAAAAAAACAACAAACTTAATTCTAAAAGTACATAAATTCTACTTCAACTCTGCAAATTTCTATGTATAATCAATCTCTGTCTGAATCCATGAGGTGATGAAATATAATGATTATAAACTTTGTTATTCAAATCAGAATGGCATTTTGGTGTTTATACTCATTTTGCTTTTATACTATCCTGTCTTCTTCAGGATTTTACTTTCATACCAGATTGTCCAAGAGATATATGGTTTAATGGATTAAAGTGTTGGTTAGAAAAATATTGTGTTCACTGACAGTTGTGAGTCCAATTCTTGGATCAGGTAGTACTGAAACGTTACATTTTTTCATTCATGCCAGGTCAGGAGCAATAACATTGAAGATTCTTTTGGAATTTTAACAAGAATCATATAGTAGAAGTGCCAAGCAAGATGGCATGTCAATATTTAAAGCAAGGATGAATGGTAGAGTTATAAATGCATAGGACAGATTCTGGCTAGAAAAATTTTCTAGCATGACACAGTGAACCAAATTTCTTAAAAGCAGACATAGCCACTGATTCAATATAATCTTTCATGTCAGCACAGAGCATTAACCTGAGAAAGTGAAATGAGTCACTATCCTAGAGGTTGGCAGTGACCATGCTGATAAAAGACACAAAGTGGCCTCTCAGATCATTAATTGAAAGCAATTTTGTTTTGGAGTATTAGAATTAACAAATCTGATATATTATTCTTTCAAATTGCTTCTAAAAATCAGAAATTATTTAGGATTCAAACTTACATACACACACACACACACACACACACACACACACACATATACATACACACACACATACATATATATGTCACACATTATGAAATGGCCAAAGTCCAACAATTATTTTAAGACATTTTTATGTTTATACATTCTTTTTATAGATACAAATATTTAAGTAAATGCTCTGTTTATAGTAAACAGTATTAAAAACATTTACTGGCTTGTATGTCTGAGAAATTTTCATAGAAAATATTCGTCCTTTGACAGGAATCGAACCTGTATCCTATACGGAACCATCACATAGCCTGACATGACTTAACCGATTGAGCCACAGAGGATCGTTTGGTTAGAAAGGTTGATTTTACTGCTTTTAAACTACAATCTTTCATGAATCTCTCACAGACATTCATATTTGCTCAACATAAAAATGTCTTAAAATAATTGTTAGATTTTGTCCATTTCATAATGTGTGACGTCATTTGTTTACATTTGAGATTTTTTTTCCAATTGTCATTTTATACCAATCTGTCTTGTCCACAGAATTGATCTGGGAATTTAACTATACATGTCTATATATATATATATATATATATATGTAAAATTCTATTTTCTTGAATCCCATTTATCTTTTGTCCTTTCCTCAATCCTCCTTATTCTCAGACTTCTCCTTCACTTTCATTCCTTGTAACCCCCTAGAGTGAAAAGATTAAAAAAAATAAGTTTCATATAAATATATATATGCATAGAGAGAGAGGGAGATAGAGAGAAAGAGGTTGACAAATACATATGTTAATGTATGTATGTATGTATGGGGATAAATAAAATATGAATCAAGAAGGTTTGTTCATTGATAAAAATGGAGTTGGTGAGTGGTGCGTGTTTTTGAGAGGCAGTGGCAGGATAAATTTTAAGCAAAACAAGTAAAATATGAGAGTTGTGAATTGAAGAGATCTGAAGAGCATGTTTATTTTGCCTTGCGGCATTGCACACACAAGAAGAAGTAAAGCAATACGAAGTTGTCTTGACAAGGAAACTTTTCTGAACAAAAGAGTGACAGCCAAAGAATACACTGAATGCTCTCTCTCACTCACAGATACAACCCCCGTTCAATGACTGGGTTTGATTTTCTTATGTAAAGACACAGACAGAAACTCAAATGAAAATATATAAACTTATACGTACAGACACATATGTACAGATTTACATCCAATGGAAGAAAACTATAAAAACAAAGTACAGACCTATATTTGTGTTCATTATATCAGAATATATAAAAAGTATTTTCTTTTTTTTTTTTCACAGACCTTTACTCCAAAGCATATTCTAAATACACATCTAAAGACTATATCAGTTAATTGATATGACTAATGTTAATTACTTTAATATATATAATGTCAGTACTAATCAGCCATATCTTATTTTAAATGCTATATTGGTGGATGTATGTATCGATTCTTGCAATGTTGGTGTATTATTTTACAAGCTTCTCCTATATATACTTACACTGAGTGTATTGCATACCAGAATTGGAATACCTTTTTAGATATTTGTACATGAAGACCAAATCATTTAAATAAATTAAGCATAGCTTAGGACAGTCCAAGTTAAAATATGATAGATATAGTTTACTTTCTGGCAACTTAACATTTGTCTTGTTCGTAAATCAGCATTCAGAATGCTAGGTTTTTTACTGCAGCTCAAATATAAACTATTAGTACAAATAGAAATAAATCTTATATATATAAATATGTATATATCTTTTATTACTAGACAAGACACATTACTAGAGACAATTCGCTATTAGCGAGGCCCTGTATATTAAACATCTCTCTAATTGTCTGAAAGATGTTTAAAAGAAAGGTTGCTGTCCAAATATATATATATATATATATATATATATATATATATATATATAGAGAGAGAGAGAGAGAGAAAGGCAGGCAGGCAGATGTGTGTGTGTGTGTGTGTGTGTGTCATTAGTTTTTCCTCATAGTTTGACTGTCATAATTTATTTTTATGTTGTTTTGAAAAAAGAGTGTTCATTCTGAGTCTTCACATGATGCATGTGGCTGGACTTTGCATGAGCATCTTCCTATTTTGAAAAAGAAATTTTTGCTACTCCATTTCCACTGTTGAATAATATGCAGATGATAGCAGGAGAGAAATGTTTCTGATAATGTGATTTATATACAATGTTTTTGACCACAATTCTTGTAAATTGTGAGTTGACAGATGTTTTTTTTATAGCACTTTGGCCGGATAAGTGACAAGTGAAGGGAAATAATAACATCAGATACAAAACACCCTTGAAAATAGCTACAGAAGTGGCTGTAAGCACTTGGGAAAATGAAAATTATGTACTCCATTACTCCTACAAAATGGTAAAATGCAAGGATACAGGAAAAACTTAATAAAAAATTTAATTAAATCTTCCTTGTATGCCATATATAATGTTTAAAAGTGTTATGGTAATTTACCCACAAACGCATGGACTCTCCCAGCTATAAATAGGAGCAGGTACTGCCTTTTAGAGAGGGAAGTTTCCAGCAGTCAGCTCTGACAGTCGAACCGAACATTCTTGCTGTAACACTCTTGTATGTATATGTTTGTATTACAGTTTCTGTTTATATATATGTTTAACTCAATTCCTCTCTTGTGTCATTATTTCTGGCCCTAACAAGGCCACAACAGTAAGAAAGGTTGCTACCTAAATATACAGTAATATATGTGTGAGTGTGTGTTATAATCATATTATACAAGATTTTAATAAGTCACAGAAATGAGTGAAACGGCACTTGTCTTTCTCATTCTAATTGCTAAATAGTTTTGCCATCTCAGATGAGACTTTTTTTGTATTTTAATATTTTGAAATATAACTGTTAACGCCTACTGTAAGGCTAATACAGTAAACCTTGCTACACATAATGCTCCATTGAGAAGTATATATAAATAGTTGAACCAATACACAACACATTGACTGAAGACTGCATTCAAGCATGAAACATTTGCCATTTGGTGTTGACTTCTGTCCACTTTTATATATATATATATATGTATATGTATGTATATGTGTGAATGTGTGTGTGGCAAAATCGGAAAACATTATTGACAATGCATTTTTTTACATGTCTTCCGGTCACAATGAAAAAAGAAAACCATATATATTATTTTATATAATAAAGTAAGGTGTTCATCTGACTGGCCTTAAGTGCTAGTTTCTTACTAATCATTTCACACAGTGAGCAGGCAATCAGAATTGATCCTTTGGTAATGTAGGCACTTATAGCCACTTGGCTGAATCAAAATGTTAAAATAAGGTTTGCTGGTGAGTACACATAATGCACTCAGCAGCTAAAATTTCCAAGGAGCAAAATAATCATTTGAAATAACCAAATATTGGCTTATTCAAGGAAGGATAAAACAAAAAAAACACAAAAAATTTACTATTTTTTTTAATCATTTCACCCTAAGCAATGTGGGAATGCCACTAGTATGCAGGGGGTTGCAGAGACTGAAGGTGAGATTAAACACTGGGTATAGTGGGCACCAAGGAAAGGATAAAAGCTGAATGGGGTTCAAGAAGATAGATCATGATGATTGGTGTTACACTTAAATTTTTGAAGAGTATGGTTATCAGAGAAGGAAGAAACGGGAAGGAGTTCCACAGATCGAAAGTGCAAGAAAAGAAACTGTTGGAGTAGAACTGGTTGTTACATTTACCTAATTCAACAGTAAAAGGGTGGGACCTAGATGCCAATCTAGTAGCACACTTAAATTCATGTAGTGCAAGCACCAGGGAAAAAACTTGTCAGATGAAAATGTGTGTAGGAAAGACAGTGGGGTATCATGTTCAGCCAGTGAGACAGTGACTGAAGTCAAGATGTCAAGGTAGGATTGATTACATTGTAGATCCTTCTTGGGATTTTGTTAAATAACTTGAGATGAGTAGCAGGAGCACCTGACCAGATATAGCATCAATATTCAATGTACGGATGAATAGTAGATCTGTAAATATTCAAGATGAACTCTGATGAGAAAAACATTCTGGCATGACACAGTGACCCAACTTTGCTTGCAGTCGATGCAAATATTGATACAACATATTTTTTCCATTTAAGTCAGTTGAAAACGCAAGGCCAAGAATGCATAGAGTGTTGTTCTCCATGAGTCTAGCATTAGGCCAGATTAACTTTGTCAACTCTGACTGATTTGCTACAGAAACAGGAGTAAATGGTAGTGTCATCAGCATAAATGCCTGCTTGGGAACTGATGACATCAGTAAGATCATTGATGAAGATCAGAAACAATATAGAACTCAGGATAGAGACTTGGTGGACACCCATGTTCATGTAGAAAGATCTGGAAGCAAGCCTGTTAAAAACAACCTCCATTTCACAATTTGATAGGAATGATTGGATTAAATTAAACAATCATCCAGTAATACCATAGCCCTGGCACTTGCATAGAATACCGGTGTGCCAAAGCCTATCAAACACTTTCATGATATCTAGAGTCACAACTTGAACTTTGCAATTATTATCAAGAGCACAGTATACATATTCAGTGATGGCCATTAGCACATCAGTGGGAGACCTGGAAAAACAGAAGCTATATTGTTTGTCAGAGAGTAGTTTGTGAGAAGTAAGATGCTTAACCACTTCAGCATTGAATAAAGCCTCAAATACTTTACCAAAAAGCAGTAGGAGACTAATAGGGCAATAGTTATTGGGGTCAGAAGATTCTCCAGAGTTCTTAAAAACAGAAACCACACAGGAAGACTTCCAACAAGCAGGAAAGCAATAAGACAATAAGACAATAATTGTAGAGTTTGGAGAGGACTGGAGCCAACTCGGGGCCACATTTCTTTAGGATGACGGTTGGAATCTCATCACTTGCACTTTCTACATGAAGGTGGGTGTCCCTTAAATCTCTATCCTGAATTCTATGTTGTTTCTGATCTTTCCCAATGATCTTACTGATGTCATCATTTCCCAAGTCTAATTTAGAAATAATGCCCAACACCTCTGACGAGTTTATACACATATCACTCAGTAGAGCCTCTGTCCTAAGCGGGGAAATCAGGTGTGGGTACTTCAATTGGGTCAAATGTTAAATAGCAAGAGAATTTCCAAGTGAAGCATTCAACCTTATCTGCTGTAGATATCAGAACTTTGAATTGATTGAAAAGAGGAGGGATTGAGGAATTGCTATTGTTCAGCACATTGTTGCTGAGCCACCATTAATCTCTTGAACCGAACTTACGAGATGCTATACATTGTTTCATTTTATCAACAAACAGTAACTTCACTTCTTTGAGGACATACTTGCACTTGTTAAAAGTGGAGACATCTGTTGTAGGTTAGCACCAAGGTAATGAATGTGGTTTAACTTAGTATATTTTGTGTGTGTGCATATATATATATATATATATATATATATAAAATTCTCAAAATGTGTATATATGTATGATTGGATGTTGTTTATGCCTTTCCACAGTTTTCATCCAATTTTGATGAATTTTGTTTTTGTTTGACATATAATTCTTCAGTGCCTGTTTTGAGTTTAAATTGTTGGTGACAATGGCTCTCCACTACTTCCTGTTCATTCTAACTCTCAGCAGTGTTTTAGTATTTACTATCTGTTCTTGGATATGTATCTTTCATAAAAAGTTTAATAAAGATAAATACTTGATTAAAAGGACTCAACAGCTGAGAGGAAGCACCTATTCAACTGTTGTTATGTGTAAAGCTGAAGCAAGATTGAGAACGCAAAAACGGGCCTTTTCAGGGCCAATCCTCGCATTCAAATTGTTAACCCTCCATTTGGGGATGTGTCTCAGTTGCAGCCAAATGTTTTTACTAATATTGATTTTTGGGTGAGCTGGCTTTAAACTTAAGCTCTTCCAATTGAACGGCAAAAATTCCCAGTAATGAGACACTTGGTCAAAGACGGGTTATACTGCTAGTGTGTATGTATATATATAGATATATATATATATATAATAATGATAATTGGACACTGAGGTGGTGACAGTCTATGCCATGAGCGAATGAAATCTTTAGGATTGAAGATTACATCCAAGCATGAAACAGGCTCTCAGAGCTTGGTGTTGACCCTACTACTTTTACTCATAAATTTAGTATACTTATATATATATATATATATATGTGTGTGTGTGTGTGTGTGTGTGGATGCAAGGTGATCAAATGGATAGTGGCTCAGAATGAGAAATCAGAGAGGCAAATTTGAATTTATTTGCAAATACCCTTTAGGAAATGTATATATATATATATATATATATATATATATACATACATCTCTTCTCCTCCAGCTATGGATTGGAATAGGATAAACTGGGCCCTATAGCCTTGGTTGGCAATCAGTCTAGAAGAAGGACAACTCTGAATTCAAAACCTGTGGATGGCTGTTTATGGATCTTGTGGCACATTATAAGCACCTGTTCTCTGTAT
>CAHIKZ030004013.1:777500-852500 GCA_903632075.3 Acanthosepion pharaonis
TAGATCATGACTCCCAACAAATTTCTTTTCTTTATTAAATGTAAACTTCCATGCATTTTTGAAAATGATAGTGAAGTAGTTTTGCCTTTGTGGTGATAGAGAAATAAATAAATAAAAATAAATAAATTACAAGGCAAACCAAATTTCATCACCTCTAAAAATAGACAGAGAATAAAAATCGCCAGGCAAACTAAGTCATAGTTTGGCCAACCAATCAGAAAGATTTCACAACCAGCTGTAAGAAAAAAACAAAAACAAATAATAACATGGAAACCAAAATTTCACTATTTCTAAGAACAGTTTGACTCACCAATCAGAAAGCTTTCGCAACCTTGATATAGGCCATGAGCCAATGAATAAATAGATGGGAAATAAACAAAATATAAACAGATGAAAAAATCAATCATAAACATATAAATTGATGACAAATTAATTTTGTCCATTCTCCCATGCTGCAGCCATCATAATATACCCAAACAAAGTACAAGTTTTGCATGACTAGCTGGTTACTTCACATGGTTAACCAATCTTTGCTAAATTGAAAAAAGACATACATTCCTCCACCATGTGCTCAAGCAGTTGCTCCAACACATTGATACAAAACATCCCTAATTCCTATTCATATATAATTACATTCTATCCTTCATCCTCTTCCATATGCATCAACCAAAATGACCTACTGTTATTTTCACCAAATTTTAGAATTAAGTTTTATGCCCCTTAGTGTGATTGCCATCCAAGGTGAGAGAGTTTCAGTTACCCTATTTTTTGTGAGAAATGGAATGTGGCAGACTAGGCTGGAATTTGAATTCTACTATGCCAATATGTGCTACACTACACATGTATGCACATTACTGCACTTAAATGAACAAAATCTTTTAAAGGATGAACCTTGGCATTTCTTAATAAATCCTAAATAAGTGTTTAGATTTACTCTGCCTCATGTGTGATCTTTGTTTCATTATTTTTATGACTAATTTAGTATATGTGATTAACTTTTCTAATAAGTCAAAATAAATCAAAAGTCAAAGATCATTTGCCATTCTCAGTTCAAATGGCATACTTTTAATTAACCTTAGAAAATGAAAGCCTGATCCATAAATTTTATTTATCTAACAATGATCAAGTGTCTTTTTTCTAAAATAAAATGAAAAATAGATTAAATACAAACAATAGTGATTAAAAATTATATTTTACTCTAGGGTTCAAATATTTTCTGATTAAAAATATTAAGCCTTTTGTTCAAATTTGTGTTCAAAGTTAATTTAAGATGCTTAGTTTGGAAATGATTCATTCTTTCTTTATTTATTTCATAAAACTTTATAGCTTAATTTGCATGCATTTTAAATTCCTAAATTTAAGTTTTGCTTGTATTTTTAATTTGTTTGAAACACTTTAAAAAGGACAAAAGGAAAAAAAATCTTTATAAGTGAATATCAAATACATCAATAATTCCAGAACTTAATGATGTACTTTCTAGATAAAAATATTTATTTTTAAACATAATCCCCACGTTTTTCTATATACTTTATTCTGTAGTGAATATTTATCACTTTGATGAAACATTATATAATGAAAAATTGAGAGCAAGATTTAGCTAGTAATTATGTCTCAGGCTACAAATTTATTGATCTACTTCATGTATATTATTTAATGTCTCTAAGATGTTTTCATAAAGACTATTGATAATTTCATTAATAAAAAAAATGTATGATATATTTAAAGATAATGATTATAGATATCAATTTACATTGTAAATATTCATCATCCATGGCCAGAAAACTATCAGATTCTTTTCTCCATAAGATAGGAACTTATGAACTTGAAATGAATGCATTATAAATTATTATGTTTTTAATGCTATGTCCTTCCAGGATATAGAAAATAATGGCTCTCCACTTATTCCATTTCTTGGAAAGATAGTAGTGTAGTTTCCTGCTGTTTTCTCCATGTTTTGAAATTCAACATAGATTGCTCTTTGGTTTTCCCTTTGTATCCTCATCAAACTTAAGATATAGTTTCTACCTATAGATTGCTAACTGGTTTCTACTTAAGGCTTTGGAGTTCAGTCTACCTTGCTATTTAATTTATAGCCATTGGGAGTTAAGAAATGGATACATATCTTTTACAATAACATTAATGCAAAAGAATTTGAAGTCACCTCATGAAATTTATTTGCTGTAACAATAACCATTACACTATGTCACATTCAGATGAAACCTGGAAATTAGCTTATATCTATATAATTTATATAATTCTAATATTTCTAGAACTGGACCAAAATACAGGATATAGACTAAGTAAAGAAAAACCCTAAAATTATTCTTTTGTAGAGAAATTTTTCTGGCATTGTTCAAATACAATTCTAAAAGTTTGAAATGAAATTTAATTTCTCTAAGGTCGTCTTAAAAATTATTTGCTCATGAGCTAAAAAACAGTTTTCAACATACTGTTTCAAAATTGCAGAAAAAGCACAAAACATTTAAATATCAAGATTCATTTTGGTGCAAAAGGTTAAGATATTCAGTGACGTACATAAATGTTCATCAAGGCTGATGAACTGTATGTCATTTGCATGGAGCAACACTGAATTCCCACATGCCTGCTTTAAAGAAAGCTTCTATGCTGCCAAACAATTGTCAACTAAATCTCTGTAAATTTTAAAGATGACCTGTATTAAAAACTCACTAATCAAAAAGATTCACTGAGCGATTTGATCATTGATTGCTTATCTTATTCAAGTAATTCTTTTTCATTTTGTGGGTGAATATTGCAGAAACACTTTTTTAGGATAACAGTGATTTTTCCAGATACAAGTCCAAATATTTAACCCATTGCTGGGAGGAGGAGATGGATTTGTATGTTTTCCAAGGCCGTTTGTGCATAAGTGACTATAATAAACCGGACTGAAATTTGAACTTAAGTCTCCGATTTCTTCATTTGAGCCACTATCCATTGCAAAACTGCACATCCAATATTCACAAAGAATAGTGTCATCATGCAACTTTGTCATTGGTTACAACAACCTGCTCCCGATATCCCTGTTGCTCCCAAATCTGCATGTATTGACTTGGATTTTGGAGCCATTTCTGGATCCACCATAGAATTGGAAAACACAATCTTCCTCTCACTACACTATCACTATTTCCATAGAAAGTGCTCAGATGAACTACGGTCCTTAGTTTCACTAGTTCTAACCTTCATGGTTATGACCTACCATGCTGTCTAAAGAACTACCCTCATTTCCTTCATATTCCATAGGTGAGATTAATTTTCACTGTGCAACTTCTTCCCAGGAACTGACTGCTTCCTTGATCACTACAATCTTAACTTGTTCAAGTCAAGAGTTAACCATTATCTTCTGCACATATCCACATAAACTGTGCCTCTTAATCTGAAACTCTCTACCTTGAGTGGAACTTGTGCTTTTTACAGGGTGAACATCATTGCAGAAAAATAATAAATAAAATAAAAACTGTGATGGACATGAATTTTTATTGTCTGTTCTAGTTTAGATGTGTTCAAAAAGTAACATGAAATTACTGTCTGTTAAGTGGACCGCGATCTACCATCAGAAAACATTGGTAAATATAAATTAAAGATTATCGCTTATAAAAAGTATCAGTCAGCGAGTTGCAAAATGCAAGACAGTTACCAGTTAATCTTTCATCGTACAATAAAATGCAGACCCCACTAAGTTATCAGTCAATATCAAGTACAAAAGATTTCTTGTATTTATAATGAAACTAAACTGAGCTATTGAAAGCTCCATCTTGTCTATGGTTCTTAGAATTTATGCTTTACCTGAGCTTTTAAACAATTCCTTTTGGCATCAGAGAAAATAAGAATTTCCTTTCTGCATGTTTGGACTAATAAGAGAGTAAAGAATTGACTGCTGGCATCAGCCAACCCTCTCATGAACCAGCCCTTGCCACTGGGTTAATGTGGCCCGCCTCCCTTGATGCATACCACATGTCCAAGCACCTGCCACACCGGTATATCACAAAGGACTATTTAACCCAGCCTAGAATTCCAGGATGGATTCCTTCTGAGGATTTATGGCATGGGTTTTGTGTACCTGCTAACAACATATATCACTCTTTGGCTTTTCCCTTACCTACTTTGCATCCTCATCAAGCTTAAGTTATAGTTTCTGTCCACAGATTGCTTTTAGCATCAGTTTCCTTTTCAGTCTCACTTCTCACCTTTTAACGTCAGTGAACAAAGATTATGTTGATAACAAAATGAACACTTAGTAAGTTGTAGTTTTGAGTTTCCTCCCATTAAAAAAATTAAGCCTCTATGATTAACATTCTCTGATGAAAAGAAACATTTTATTTGTTTTGGAGAGAGAAGGAAACAAAACTAACTATAGTTGTTTCAGAAGGAGGTGTATAGCCATATGATGGTGTATAGTATAAAATGAGAATGTATGTATGTGTGTGTGTATATATATATATATATATATATATATATATATATGTGTGTGTAACACAGTTAAAAAAAAATGAAGAAATTTTTTTCTCTATAATTTATATGATTTGTTATAATAAATACATTGAGCTCTCTTCATGGATCATTTATTAATATTTGATATTATTAGGATCCACATGGATTATATACCAGTGGATATATTACCTATATATTTTTCATTAAATATGATAAACAAGAATTTAATTCCTTTTTTGTTTAGTTTTTCCAATGTTCTTATATTTTTCTGTTTGGTGGGAGTAAAGGAGTGCAGAATTTGGCTATATTGTTCATGATTCCAAGTACTTCTTTATCCATTTTCAAGGGGGTTATGTTTTGGTTGTTAATTTTTCTTCATGTTTTGACTGTTGTTTTTAATAATACTAGGAGCATTTATTCAGTTATTTACCATTCCAATCACAGAGACCAATCTGACAGAGCAATGTTTGAATTACCCATTTATGGAAACACATTTCTTGGTGAGACATCTGTGGGTTTATACCTGCTGGTTTCATTCCTGTACACAAAACATATGCATCAGTAATTTTTTTTTAAGGATTTTTTATCTAACATTATTACTGTAAGCGTTAGCTTTAGCGTTTGAGTTTCTGTCCCTGTTGTTTGTGATTATTTTCACTGTTTAATGAAATGAAAAATTGAGATAGCAACTCAAACACATGTACACACTAAAATTTCATGGTTATAATTTATTTCATTGGGTTCTATTTACCTTTGAATTTTAGGTCTGAGGAGTTGCGTCATTATTACAAACCCAATGAAATAAATTATAACAATAAAATTTTAGTGTTTGAGCCTTTTATATATATATATATATATGTGTGTATATATATATAAAACTGTATTTAGGAATGTGTGTATCAATTCCTCTCCTTTAATATGCCACATCTTTTTAGAATACACAATATCATAACTCAAAATAACAATCTGTCTTTTGCTGCTCTCAGTAAGCCTTGCCTATTTACTACCATTTTTTTTCTTGATCTTAGAATCAGAAAGAACAAGAGAGAAAGAGAGTTGAATATTCTGAGATAAATCATGAGGAAAGAAAACTTGAGCCAATAATCCCAAGGGACAGTTTCGACACAATCTTTGTCCTCATAAAAGAAATCTCTATAACACAACAAAAGCAGAATAAATAAATTTTCCTTGATCATGATATTAAATGAAAAAACACAAACACACAAATATATATATATATATATATATATATATATATATATATATATTCAAATAACTAGATATTAGCAACCATATACATATGTGTTAGGGTACATACACAGGTAAGTGAATAAATATTTACTCAATTTCCTTTTCCGGATGCACCAACTGATGCAACCTGTGTTTGCTAGAAAAAAGATTCATCCTCAAAAATATCAATGACCGAAATCTACTTAATGAATGCTGTGAACTAATATTAGCTTGTAATCATTGAAAGAAATCTCTCTTAAAATATTTTAATTCTTATATTATCCAAATATCATATGCACTTCCCATATTTAAGGTTACATATTGATTACACCACTTTAATCATTTTAACATCTATTATTACTTAACAAGTTACCTGGTGTTCCTCTTTTAAACTTTAAGTTGCCTTTTTTTTTTTACAATAGTCCCCTATGTATACTCTGCATTCTGTATTTACACTCCAATATTATATTTACTTTATATTAAATTTGAGCTTTGAATCTGTATTTAATTTAGCATCCCTCCCATGAGACCAAGTATACGTTTTTTTTAAATCAAAAGTAATAATTTGTGCCTGATGAGAACAACAAAACTTCAAGTTGCACTTCAAACATAGGTAGGTAGGTATATATATATATATATATATATATATATATATATATATATATAAGAAGCAGTAATTGATTTTTTTTTTATTAATCCCACAGATTTTATTACTTTAAACATTATTTTAAAATACAGAATGTATGATGTGATGAATGTGATGGATAGATTGTCATCGAAATTACACAAAAAAGAAAACAACACTGACATCTTTTAACAGATATATTTACCTAAATTACACAAAAATACCTTGAAATGCTAAAGAGTAAATTTATTCACCAAGAAATTCAGGAGTACTTTTCCTATCAGAATGATCAGTGAGTTTTCCAAGCTGCCGTAACTTTGTTATCACCATTAGACTCATCCAAATCTTTCTGAATCCTGTGCATTCTCCTCAGATTGTCACCCAAACACTCTGAAATGTTTGTATTGATGCTTCTGGTATAAATGACAAGCAGTACAGCATGCGGTTTCCAAATTTCTGTCAGAGTGAATTATATCATGGTGCCCTTTTTCTCACAGATGGTGACCAACTGACCCTACTATACTGTGCAGTTGACAAAATCAAAAACAAAGTGCATGAGCAAAATTAAAAATTTGAAATGGTGACAAGTTACCCATTGCACTCTGTATGTATGTATATATATATATATATATATATATGTTTAAAATTTTGTATATTTACAAGGAAAATGGTAACTATCAAAGCATTCATAAATATAGAGTGTGATATTCACCTGAGGTGCATAACTGTTGATTTTATTTCATTTTCACACATATATCTGTATTTCTCTCTGTCTAACTGCCACCCATCTCTCTCTCTCACACGAGATATATATATATATATATATATATATATATATATAAAGTGGACAAGTATCAACACATAGAGTAGGACAGCCTGTTTCATGCATGAATGCAATCTTCATGGTACTTTGATAATTACATTTGCTCAATCCCTGATACTGGGTACTTTAACCCATAAATATAGAATTACTCCAAACTATATTTTGTGTACAGTAGGTGAAATTGTCCAAGAATATCTCAATTATGCACATTTGATGAAAACAGGGGGGAGGGGCAAAGAACAACAACAAATAACCCCTCCTTAAAACGCATGTTTAAATGGATGGGATAAAACAGATTGGGTGGAACAGTAAGACTGCTTTGAACTACAAAGAAAATGAAGTTGTGAAGAGCCATGACTGACCATCTCCTCAAGGGATATATTATACATAAAAGAAAAAAAGGCTACTTCCGGTTTCACCTTGCTTCTCTTGTCATCCATATTTTTGATCAAGAGGCCTATTAAAAATGTTTTAAAGACAGGCCTACTATAAGTCTTTCAAATCTGTTTTCCTTCTCTTATGTTTGAAAAACTACCCAGACCATACATCAGTGAATTTCAACCAGTGTGCTATGGCACATTGGTATATAATAACAAAATCATAGGTGTACTGTGAAAATTTTTAAAGTTCATTAATTAAATTATTTTCAAAAGAAGTTCAAATCACAATAAGTGTACATATCAAAATTAAAACCCTTTTAAATTGATTATACAAATATATAATTATTATAATGAATAAATGCAATATATTAAGTGAGTGGATGTGCAAAATGATGTTGTGCTATGCAATTGTAAAAACAATGTTTGGAGAAGGATATGAAAAGCAAATTTTTAAAATTCCTCTCTCAGATAATACAATTTCTCAGCCTATTAAGGATTTATCAGAAAATATTGAATTTCAAGTAATATTTCACCTCAAAGAAGTAAACATGTTTACTTTTCAGTTGGATGAATCTGCTGATATCAGTGATAAAACCATCGCTTTTAGCATTCCATAGATTAGTTTTTAAAGAAGAAATCATAGGACAATTTTTTATTCTTTTGACCACTCCAAACAACAATAAAGGGCTTAGATATTTTCAGTTTGATCGATAATTACTTCAATTGTAATAGCTTGTCTTGGGATTCCTACAGAAGTATTTGTAAACTGTCTATGTCTGGAAGTGTAGTAAGTATTCTAAAAAATGTCAAGCTCAGATATCTCATTAAATGTTAGATATAAGTTTTTTGAAGAATTTTATTTATTATCATTCTATTAAAAATTATAATAAATTGTTTTGCTTGTACTAATAAATAAATCATAAAATGTATACTCTTTTTTTATCATAATAATTTCATTGTGGCAGAAATTTAACTATACATTCAAGTGTGCTGTGAAATGAAAAAGGTTGAGAAACATTGCTAAACAAACTATAATTGTATTATTCAATAGAAATGTGTGCAGAGATAAAGCTCTTTGAGTCAGTCTGTCAAGAGGATCTGTAATCTTTACAACACCTAACACATTTTGAGAGATATACCTGCACCAAATTTGGTATGAAGACTGTCAAATTTACCTCTGAAACCATCAAAGTGCTTTCTCAGGGTTTTGGTAAACATTCCTTATAGTGAACACAGGTATCTCAGTAGCATCCATCTTTTATGGCTGCTTAATTGTCAGTTCAAGATAATGAGTGTTCAGGTTAACCAATCACCAGTAAAGTGCCAGAAAATTGAAAAGAGTTGTGGAGTCATCCATGAGGTATTCCCAAACAATTCATCAACTCTCTCAAAAGGTTGCAATCAATTATGGAGTTTGCCAGGAAATCCTAGTTCCGGAACTTTCTAATATCATGCTGTATGTTTGTCATATATGAATGATTTTTAAAGCAAGTTAAATACTCTGATTCCTTTTATAAATTCAAATACAAGAAAAAGATTATTTCTAGTTTCCAAATTATATCCAGAATGATTTAAGATTATAAAAAATTAAATAAAACATTGAAACTTATTATTATTATTATTATTAGAATTCATGTTAATAGTCTTGCTTCTTGAAACAAATTCAGGATTTTCAAGATAAAATCATTCTAAAATATTCCATTGCCTGTCAACAACAGTAGTGTATACATGCTTGAATATTAATAATAATTGGGAAAATTTAACTTCAGCTCATGTTCATATTTTTCAAGAATTTAATGGATTCCAAGCTCATTTTCAGTGACCTTCAAGACTACCTCTATTATCTTTACTTTGCTTAATAGATTCTTTTCCTCTCTTCTAAGTCTCTACCTACACAAAACAAATCTAAAAATTTGTTATTCAAAGAGTGATACAAATTCCTTTGTAATTCCAATTCAAACTTTTATAGCTTGGACCCACCATGCCACATACACATGGTTGAATCATCCTCATTCCTTTCGTATTCCATTGGTGACAAGGAAGTCTCATGCAGCTCACTTCTTCCTGAGAACAATTACTTAACAGAAAAAACTTTGGAGAAGTTGCTTCCTTGACCTTTAGAACCTTAACCTTTGACCTAACCTGAAGAAGTTATCTATCCTACATATCCTCATAATCGGCAATTACTTCCATACAACAACCTTATTTAGTAACCCTCTACCTAGAGTGGTTCTTGGAGTTTGTATTAAGTGAAAATTTTATAATAAAAAAAGAAAAAAATTGTCTTATAGATACCACTTATAAACATTAAAATATTTGTACCAACGATTCAAAAATTATAAAGGATCAAAATGTACTTTATTTTTGTAGAACTTCCTTAAATTCTGATTTGGCAGTTCAATTTGAGTTCAACTCATTTCCCTATTTATAGGATTTTTGTTATAATTATATGTAAATGCAAATTATTATAAAGTGTAATTATTATCATTAACTGCCATTAAAGTATCATCACTAGTATGAAAAATGTGAGACACATCAGTTTTCTTTGCTTCTTTCTTTTATTTTCTCACTCCATAATTAGCAGTTAATACACCTGGAGTTATCCTCCTTGAGAATGTTTTTTTTTTAAATTCAGAAATAATTCATTATAAACTAGTGTACCCATGCCATGAAAAATGATGGCAATTGTTAGAAAGTTTTAATAGCGAGATGTAATGAAATGAACTCTTGAAACAATCTACTGAGATTCAATAAAGTGGAGATAAATAATAGATGTCAATGAAATGTTTAATTTGTTCCATTTTTATTTTTTACATGTTCAACGGTATCAGTGATTCATTGATGACTTCTGGTATTATATAAATCGCTTTTTGTCAATATCTTTTCATTTTAAAAATATCATCTGTTTAATGTAACAGTGAAATGAAAATATTTTTTGAAGAAAAAGATTAGCAACAGAATGACAAAGATGGTGATGGCAAAGCTTCTTCCAAGACCAAGGTAGAACAATATGATTACTTAATAGACAAAGGTATCTGAGTGCTTCACATGAAAGGCTTGAACAAATAAGACTGCAATCTAAGAAACACATGAGTAAAGGAATTGATTATTTAAACGGTTCATATTGCTTAGGAACTCATTTTGTATAAATGTGGATAGATATTTTATTTGTATAGATTATTAAAATGATTGAAGGTGGTAGTTGTACATATTTTTAGTAACAAGTTGATTTACCTCTCTTCCTACAAAAGATGGGACAGGAAATATATAAATAATGATAATTATTATGTGGTTTGATGATTACTTAGAAATCAGTAGTCTAGTGGGACTGAAAATAGACTAATTCTTAAATGTACAGCATTGAACTTATAAACACCGTATTTGGTTTGTTATGCTCAAAAACATTAAAATTTATATCATTGAATCATTATTAAATAGACGGGCAGAGAACATAAAAGTAATGAAGCGAGTTGTTTTAGTGAGCCAACATTTTTTTCTTTCAATCTCTTCTATGGTTTAGATGGTATCTGATTCACCAGGTTTTCTAATCTTTTGTGAATAAATAAGTTAAAATGAATGACTTCAGAGATAATCTCCAAAGACTGAAGAAAAACTATCCAATCAGGCTTCATTTGATTGATTAAAAGAAGGTTTAATCAATATGATTCAGACATAGGCTTAAGAGACAATGTAATGAAATTGTGTGTTGATCATGTTCAGTCCTGAACAAAAAGACAAAACTATGTTACCAATAAGTTTACACTGAAGACACAAGACATAACACAAACTTAATGGAGCCTTTCCCAGAGGTAACCAGTTCTTCTGAAGCCTGTTTTGGAATCAGCATAAAAGAAATAAACTTGACATAGGTTGTTTCAAGACACCGATGTTTGAACTTTATATAATGCTGGCTACAATCCTGAGTAAGAACAAAAGTAAAGATGATTCAAATATTCAGTTTTTTTGTTTTCTTATACTGCTTTAAACAGAAAAAAAAGATTGAGAAAACTCTTTCAAAGGAATAGTCACTCCAGGATTGGTTAGAATGTATTCACTGTATGGCACTCCTTTTAAACACAGTTCTTGAAAAATAGTGACCAAAGATATAATGAATACTTGAGGAATGAACTCCTAGAAGGTTTTGAAAAGACTCCATTTTATTAGTTGTATACTAAATGCATAAACATGAAGTGGGTATGAATAACTACAGGAAAAATTACATATTATTCAGTCTTGCTTCATGATTATGTATTTAGTATACAACAAAAGTAGGATATAATAAAAGAATGCAAAGTCATTTTTTTTAATACACTTTTCAGCTACAAGTCACTTGGGTTTGAGAAAAATGGTTATCCATGTGTAGTTCCATATATCACACCATTTTTGCATATTGTCACATTAGTAATTTAAAATGTTCAGAGGGAATAGATCTGCTACTTATATCAGTCGGGCTAAAGTTTTGTGGAGATTTGTTAGACCTCTTTTCTGATGATCATAGGTGGTCTATAATTGCGATTATAGAGTCAAGGGTAACTCTGCAGTCTTTTCTTTAGCTGCATGGTATGTGCTTTCTCAGGGTTACATTCTCAAGAAGGATAACCCCATGTGTATTAACTACTAATTACAGAATGAGAAAATAAAAGAAAGAAGCAAAGAAAACTGATGTGTCTCACATTTTTCATACTAGTGATGATACTTTAATGGCAGTTAATGATGATAATTACACTTTATAATAATTTGCATTTACATATAATTATAATAAAAATCCTATAAATAGGGAAATGTGTTGAACTCAAATTGAACTGCCAAATCAGAATTTAATGAAGTTCTACAAAAATAAAGTACATTTTGATCCTTTATAATTTTTGAATCATTGGTACAAATATTATAATATATAATAATTTTTTAACTCATTTTTCAGCTACAAGTCATTTGGGGTGAGAAAAATGGTTATCCATGTGTAGATCTATTTCCTCTAAAAGTTTTAAATTACTAATGTGACAATATGCAAAAATGGTGTGGTATATGGAACTACACATGGATAACCATTTTTCTCACCACAAATGACTTGTAGCTGAAAAATGTATTAAAAAAATTGACTTTGCATTCTTTTATTTTATCCTACTTTTGCAATACTATTTATTAGTTGTTAGTAGAAATCCTTTGGCAGATAAATAGGGTAATCCCACAACTGTATTTTTCCTCTGGCCTAATATCAAGGGATTATCAGTTTTCGTTCTTTGCAAAAAAAATTAGAAAAGGTTAATTATAAAGCATATACATTGCACAGTGACCCTTTTCATGTTAGACTAGAACATTCTACCTGAGAGCAATATGGGCTAAATGTATAAAAAAAAAAAACAGTATCATCATTACTTCAACTGACTTGAGAGTGCAATTCTTGTATTTAAGTTTATGAAAAGCTCTAGCTGTTAGTAGAAAAAAGACATGATTAAAGCAAAGAAAATATTTATCTTTATATTTATAAATCCCATAAGAAATTGAGCCACAAGCAAAAATAGCAAAAAAAAATCAAATGATCCTTTTTAGAGAAAGTATTTTGAAAATATTTCATTTACAGGAATTATTAAATAAGATGAAAAATACAGAGAAACCATCTGATCAATCATTGATATATGTTGATATGTATATTTAGAAACTATCACCTAATGCATGTGTACAAGAGCGGGTGCTGAACAGTCATCTGCCTGAACCACTGCCACAAATTATTTCAATAGCCAAATATTAGAAGACTGATTCTGGGAAGTGGATGAAGTCAATATTCATAAGGTTGTATAAGTATAGATAACTGATTTCTCTGTCTATAGTGCTTCTCTCTCTCTCTCTCTCTCTCTCTCTCTCTGTATATATATATATATATATATATATATATATATATCCAGAATGTATGTATTGATGATACAAATATAATAGCTTCATACACTAAAAAAAAAGGCTAAAATAATTGAAGCCTGATCAATACAAAAGAAAAAGCCAACACTCAATAATATCAAGTATAAACCAATGTGGTGACCATGTTTGGAAAATAAAACATTCCTATAACTCTAGTTACATACATAAAACACTGCATAATAGCTGAAAGTACTCGGATATGCAAAAGATTCAGGCAATTTTTACATAATTTATGTCCAGAAAAGAAAAGAACACAAGAAAATAAAAACTTAACCACGGTAGATTGTCAGTCATTTTAATGAAACTTGTATAAAAAGAGGCAATGCTGCTCAAATACACAATATTGTATATATATATATATATATAATGTGTGTAAAAGTTTGTGACTTTGATGATTGATGTTACCTTCAGCATTACTACTCCAGAGTTTTGTAGGCCGACCTACCTGTCCACTCTTCACTGAATGTATGTATGTATGTAGGTATGTATATTTAGGTAGTAATTCTTATTTTATGCATGTTTCATTAAATATCACAGACAAGGAATATTTTACAAGCTTTTTATAAAATTTTTCATTTCAGTTGACAAAAAAGGAAAACGTCTAAGAACAAGAACTGAATAAAAAAAATAACAAAATATTCCATGTTTGTTATATTTAACAAAACAATCACATATATGTAGGTACATATATTGATGTTTATAACTAAATATATATATATTCAAATAATAGGAAAGAACAGTCAGATTTATAGTCCAGAATTCATTAGCATTTATTTAAAAAAAAAAACAGTGCTCAATACAAAGTAGAGCATAATATAATTCTCTTAACACCACTGACTTAACTTAAAAACAGAGTAAATCTAATTATTTCATAAGTTGAAATTTTAGAATTAAATTTTTTAAGATTTAAGTTTCAGTTTCGAAATATAGTAATTTCTGTGTTTCTATGGAAACATATTTTTTAAAAATTATTATATATATATATATATATATATATATGTATGTATAAAGAGAGAGAGACAGCTATTTATATATTCAGTTCATAGATAAATATGTCTGATCAATAAGTACATATAAATATATATACTTACTGATCAAATTTTATATTTAGATATGAACTATATATATATATATATATATATATATATTGATAAGCCTTTGTATATAGCTTTGAATAAGTACATGAGCTTCAGTAATATTTGCAGTTGTTCACTCCTTATCAGTCTATCTGCATAAACACAGGTGGTTACAAATGTATGTGCATTTTGACAACATTATTAAATAACAATCTATTCCAAAATACATCTTGATCTTCTGTATGTATGTTGCTAATGATTCTTATCTCACCTTGCATCAGTATGTTCATCATTCATTATATTGCACTCACAAAGTGGATAAGAACTTTTCATTACTAACACCTGAACAGGTAAGTGATCTCAGCCAGAGTCATTTTCTTATGCATTATATTTTAAGTATCTTAAATTGTGGCATATCAGTAAGAAGACTTTGTCAAGATAATTGTCACTAGAACTGTACCCATAGAGTTTCATGACTTTCTTAAAGATATAAACATGAATGATATAAAACACCCTAATAGAAAATTCAAATTCAATTTGTCAACTCTGTACATTCTTTCTATATTTACATGCCATATCTTTGTCAAAATTTATATAGAGCTAATATAAGCAACATTTAGAAACAATATTTTATTGAAAAATAGATATTATACTTATATTGGTAATAAATATCTCCTCTTTCTACTTGAAGTGTCATGGACTTATTCAAAGCTTCAGGACTTGCGTGATCATAACACTCCACAAGGTTCCTATCCTTTTGTCTTTTCTCCATTAGCCTTACTCCTGGTTTTTATATATCAGGAGGTAGTGAAAATGATATAATTCCCCAAATTTGACCAAATATTAGAGATTTTTAATTGCCTTTCTTGAGGACTTTTCAGTATGCCTTATCTAAACTTGATACATCAGACCTAGTTTGAATAAATCTTTTTGAAGGACAAAATGTATGACATGAAATTTTTTCAATTTTTATTCAATTACCCAATATATATATATATATATATATATATATATATATATATATATATATATGAGGTATTGCATATTGAGAGCTGGTATTAATAAAAGAACTCAAGCTATTAAATATATTTTAATATACATATTATTCCTCACCGGTTAGCACAACTTAATTTTAATAAATATATCTGGTGCAGTTCATATATTAAACAGGGATTATCGGGATTAAACACATATACACATATGTTAGTAAAGAATGATCGTCCATGTTTACTTCTTATAATGTGTAGATATAACAGGCCAATGAAAGAAATTCAAGTGATAAAGAAAACTAACAAAAATTAATAATACGGATAATAAGACTAATAGTATTTATTGTATATTATTAAGCCTTTTAACCAAATGGGAGTAAGATGAGAAACATGTTAAAAATCAGACTTTTCGGATAGACACACATAAAAAAAAAATTACCCCAGAAGGAAATGCCCCACTTCATATTTTATTTTTCATCTGTTCAAAAAGGACACAATTTCTAGCTTCTTTCTCATCATGCTTCCATTTGATCAAAAAGCCAACTAATATACAATAAATATTTATAGTTTTATTAACAATATCTTTATTTATGTTGTCTTTTATTATCTCTTGAATTTATTTAATGGCTTATTACACACACACACACACACACACATAAATAGATAGATAGATAGATAGATAGATAGATAGATAGATAGATAAACCTAGTGAGCCAGACAAACCTACCTAGGTTTCACCTAAACGGATCGTCAGGGAAAGCCGGTTTTCCCTGACGATCAGTTTAAGTGAAACCTAGGTAGGTTTGTCTGGCTTGCTAGTTTTATCTAGGTCTGCTCTATGGTTGTATTGAGCTCTTTTGTTAGTTGTTTACTCATATCGGGTTTTTTTCTTTGGGCTTCAAACCTGTATCTGTGCGATTTTTTTCGACAGACTTTCATGTTTATAGCTCTTTCTTTTTTTAAAACCTTTTTTTCCCCTCGAGATTGATTTGATTATTGGCAAATCAAAAATTCGAGGGTTTTTCGAAATGAGTATAGTTATCTATATTTGTATTTATATAGATAGACAGATAGATAGATAGTGTGTGTGTAAGAATAGTAATTTTAAACTAACAAATAGAAACCCTAGCCTAGGTAAAACCAGCCATGAGTAAAGTGAAAGTTCCACTTAGCATCTTTCCAAGACTAGATTCCCAAGAAGATACTTTCCTGATTACTACAATGTTAACCTCTTCAAGCTTAGTCAACCATTATCTATCCTACCTATCCACATAATATGCACTTCCAAATTACTTTCTCTTACATCCATACAAAAACCTTATTTATTAACCCTCCAGCTTGATTTGATTTTTGGCCTTGTATTGTGTGAATAAGAGTACATAGGTTTGTTTATTGTCGGGTTCATGCACCTTGCTAGTTTTTGAACAGGAGTAGAGATTTATCCCTTGTTTCATGTTTAGTGCTGGGTTTCTGTTCCTTACTAGTGTCTACTTCACTTAACATCTTCATTTGAAGTTGGAAATTTTATTTGCTCATTAAATCTTGACCTCTTCAAATCTAGAATTAGCTCTCCATCTTTCCTGTTATCTTGCTCTTTTTTTTATTCTAATACAACTCAAAACAGTAACCCTCTACCTTGAGTAGCCCTTGGGTCTTTTATTGTATGAAAATTAGTAAAATAAATAAATAAGTAAAACTAAAATGTAGCAGACATGTTTTAAGAGTGGCTACACAGCAACAGACCATCTAAAAGCAATAGTCTAAGAGATTAAAAAAAAAAAAACAGAAAATAAATCACTTTTTGTTATGATTGAGCAGGAAAAAGCATTTCACTTGGTAGAACATGCAGCAGTCTTTACTTGCCTATGAGAGGAGGGGATTGATGAAGACTATATAAAAGTTATTGAGAGTATATATGAGAATAGTACTACAATAATTCGACTACACAAAAGATGGAGATAAAATAAAGATTGGAAAAAAGAACGAGTTAAGAGAATATAATTTCCCATAAACTATTTACAGCAGGTCCTGAAAACATCTTCCAGCAAATGAACTGGGAAGAAATGGTAGTAAACATAAACGGAGATATCTGAACCATTTATGATATTCCGATGACATTTTACTGTCTGAATTATTGGAGGAATTGCAAAAAATGCCAAATGATTTAAACAGGGAATGTCTCAGTATAGGTTTAAGAATGAGCAGAAATAAAACAACGGTAATGTTCAGATGTAACTTTAAGAAAAAGATTAAGGAGATGAACATGTGAAAGAAGTTCAGAAATAAATCAATTTAGGACAGGTGATGAGATTAAAGGAAAAACCATGGAAAATGAAATAAAAGCAAGTATATAAAAATAAAATGGAAAGTATTTCATGAAAATAGAGACGTAATAAAAAGCACTTTGCCATTATCCTTAAAATATAAAGTGCATCATGAATATATAATGCTAGCTATGATGTGCAGGTGTGAAATATGAAAATTTACAAAATATCTTGGAAAAAAATTTAGAAATGATGAATGGAAAGAGCAATGTTATTGGAAGAGGTAAACATGGATCTGAGAATAGTTTATCACAGAAATGATAAAAAGGAAAGTAAGACACTTCACACAAAGAAAAGGGAACAGATGAAGCAAAAGGTTGCTTAGTTAGAGCCCAATGAGTAGCAAACAGTAGGAAATAATAAGAGAAGATGGACAGATGAAATAAAAGAATTGCCTGGTAATATATGACATAGTTGTTCTGGAAAAGGTTTTGAAGAATCTTTGCTCTGAATTCAACTAGTAGTGGCTACTGCACATAAGGATAACTGTACTCTCTATTTGTCAATATATGAGAGCATTTAGCTGCTGACAAGATTTTTATCTATATAAAAGAGAACTTCTTTGCTGACTATATATTTGTCTATATATGAGAGCACTTCTCTGCTGATTATATATGTCCATATATGAAAGCACTTCTCTGCTGAAAATATTTTTATCTATATACGAATGCACTTCTCTGCTGAAAATATATTTCTCTCTATACGAGAGCACTTCTCTGCTGAAAATATATTTCTCTCTCTATGAGAGAGCACTTCTCTGCTGAAAATATATTTCTCTCTATACGAGAGCACTTCTCTGCTGAAAATATATTTCTCTCTATACGAGAGCACTTCTCTGCTGAAAATATATTTCTCTCTATACGAGAGCACTTCTCTGCTGAAAATATATTTCTCTCTATACGAGAGCACTTCTCTGCTGAAAATATATTTGTCTATATACGAGAGCACTTCTCTGCTGAAAATATATTTGTCTATATATGAGAGCACTTCTCTACTGACAATGTATTTGTCTATATATGAGAGCACTTCTCTACTGACAATGTATTTGTCTATATATGAGAGCACTTTTCTGACAATGTATTTGTCAATATACGAGAGCATTTCTCTAGAGAAAATCTATTTGACTATATACAAGAGCACTTCTCTTCTGATAATATATTTGTACAAGAGTACTTCTCTGCTGAAAATATATTTGTTTATATACAACATAACTTCTCTACTGACAATATATTTGTTTATATATTATCAGCACGAGAGGTAATTAGGTTTAACTCCCATGTAGTCGTGATACTTGATAGCAGTGTCTCTTTCATAACAAGAGCAAATTTCCTTAAGATTCTTATAAAGCCAAAAAGTGAAAAAAATTGATTCCATAGAAGAGCTGAATACAACAATAATTGGCAAAAATAAACTAACTGCCATTTTTTTTTTCACAGCTTTTGTAAAATAGTGTAACATAAAACTGAAAGTGAATATTACTGTTTATGGGCCTTCAAATGCTTTAAATAATATTTATATGTAGAGATGTACATTTTTGCATGTATACATGCTAACTATTTATCCTACTTTTTTTTATAGATTTTTTCCTATATATCTTTTTCTATGTGCAGTGTCTATTCAGGATGTTAGCAATCATGGCTCTCTACAACTTCGTTTTTCTAGCTCTTAGCAAAGTTTGACATTTTTCTATATCTCCTAATGTCTATTTTGCAAACCATTTTATAAAAGATCCTTAATAAGTATGAATCAACTTAGTGTGTGTGACATCGCATGTCTTAGCTGTGAAGGTCTGAATCATGGATTGATTGATTGGTTGGTTTTAACAGTATGTCATCTCATCTCAGGTTAAATTGTATGGTCAAATTTATTATTTTTTTTCAAGGATTTTTCTTAATTTTGATACTAAGTTATCTGCAGATTGTTGCTAAATTGACTGGGTATCACTTAGAGGAATAATTTTCTAGGGTAAATTTAAGTTTACTGTTATATTTTTTGTATGATTTTATTTTTTTCAGGAAGAACAAATTGTCATCTGTACTGACATTTTTTAATATATATATATATATATATCTCATGTTATTTGTGTTGTCTGATAACAGCAAAATCTGATTCATGGAGCATATGCCAGAACATGTAATATGAAAATAAACCCTTGTGTGAAACAATATACTAAGTAGATCCATATTTTGGAGGTACTCTGCTGTAAAGCAATGCTAATACTGAGATTAGCCATTTCCATACAAGGAAACATTTTGCATTCAATGATTGAACAGTGATCATGACTGCCAGTCAAATGTTCTCAACTCCATGAAATGTTATTAGTCTTACTAGCACTGATGGGAGGTTTCTTTCCTAACATTTTGTTTAAGGGAGTGTAACGAGTCAATATCATGATTAAATTCTTATCTTATATTTCCTTATTGAATGTACTATTCATTTTAGTTGCTGCTGTTGGAATTCTTCAAGGGTTGTATAATAATGAAAGTCACTTTCTTCATTGGGCAAAATGCACATGTCACTTTCATACCATTGACTATGACCATTAATACACAGTCCAGACTTATCAATGGCATATATGCAACATGTGGATATTTCATACAGTGAGGAAAGTGGCTTTCATTGCTACATGATGTGATTTTTGTTATTTGGTAAAGATCTGTTTTTCATTCTGTAGCACCAATCTGTGAGATCCAATGATGGACAGTCTTCTTCAAGAGCCACAAGCTTCATTCATTTGAATCCATTTTTAATCATTTACCTGAGAGAATGGTGCTGCTAGCTAATATTATAGCATGAATAATAAATTGCAACTATATATATGTATATATATATATATATATGTGTGTGTGTGTGTGTGTGTGTGTGTGTGTGTATATACATACATGCATATACACATACAAGATTCTCCAATCATTTTAGAGATATGATGGTACACCAAGTCAGTTCTTTGAATCAAACATCCAGACTATTTGCAGACATGATTTATAATGAACTCAACTGGAATTTGATCTTTGCTCTCCAATTCCTCAATCCAAACAGCCATCCATTACTTTACTGTGCATATATATATATATATATATCCAGTTTATTTTGGATATTAATGTTGCTATTACACATTGCTGACTTGAATGACAGTATGTTCTACTGGAGTGGATATAGCTTTGAAACAATGAATTGTTTAAAAGATATTTGATTTGATTTTTACTTACTCACATCCCTGATGATGACTTATGCGAGTTGAAAGTAGGAAACAAATGTAGCAGCTTTCAAAAGAACTCAGAGAAATAAGCAAATAATAAAAATCAACTTTCGTAAATTTACTGATTATATAAAACAAATAATTCCGGATTTTGAAAAAATTCATAAAATAATTGGATAGATACAACATGCCCACATTATTCAACAAAACAGTCTTCAATAAAAAAAAAAAAAAAAAAAAGAAGATATATACATATATGTTGATCTGATAGTTCCAAGTATTTGGGTTATAAATTTTTCAATAGTTCTAGCAATTTTCTGATACATAGCCAGAATGCAGACATGAATGGTCAAAAGGTAAATATTTTAAATGTTGAAATAAAGTGTTCGGCTCAAAATTCCAATCACCTGAAGAAGGCTGAATCATACAACAACCAAACCTCATGAATAAGGCAACAAAGATGAGGACAACAGTCTGAATAGTGTAAATAATCTTTGAAAAACCAAAACATTTTCTAGAAAGAATTAATCTTGAAATTAAACCTAAACGAACATAGAAGTTGAAAATCTGTTGATTCCCTCTGAATCTGTCAGTGTATCCTTTTATTTATAGAATCTTGTTACAATAAACTGTGTGCAACAGTTGATATAATAGAAGTCATTTATTTTTTGAAAGAAGAAAATTAAAAGGAAAAAAAAGCAAAAGATAAAATAGAACCTCCTTTCGAAAGCTTCAACAAAAAGTAATTTGGACACATTTTGTATTTATAGTCAAAGGAAATGAAAATTCTAAATATACAAAGTCAAGATTTCTTGTCTCAACAGTGTAAGATTTGATTCCATGAGAAAATATTTAAAAATAAAAAAAAATCTTTTTTCCCAATTTTCACATTAGGTAAAAATCAGAATTCTTTCTACAAAATTATCTAAAAATGTCAACAAAATCATCCTATTTAATTTCAATTTTAATTTTATTACTAAACTGTATAAATTTGCACAGATATAATTATAAATATCTGGGGTATATAGTATAAAGAAGTATGAAAATTATATAAAGGAGTAGTTATCCTGTAGACCAATTTGCTAGTGTGATGAGGTCAGTTCTTACTGAGAACCTCACTGCCATAACGTTGCACCAAACTAAACTATCATTATTTTTTGTTTTTAATCATTTTGTCTCACATCAATGCAATAAAAGTCATGAGGAAGCAAAGAGCTTAGTGAAAGTGAAATAAACAGAAAGGACAATAAAAGAACAGAATTCAAGAAGACAGAAGATGATAATTGACATTGCATTTAAACTTTTGAAGATCATTGTTAACAGGAAAGCAAGAGTAGTGCAGGAGGAGAAAGGAACATTATTTCTGAGATGTATTACAAGGACACATGGCACAGTGGATAAAGGCGTTGGTTACATCCAATGACAAGACCCAAAGAGTGTGAGTTAAATATCTGATTAAGGAGAGGGGAATTAACAGGAGATAACTGACATCCATTAAACATGGTACGTGGAACTAGAACAGTCTACCCCAGTGAGCGAAATAAAGGGTTCAGTTCAACATTCCAACTACCTGAAGAAGGCAGGAATGTACAACGTCCAAAACGTTGTAATAAATATGGCAACAAAGATGAGGACAATAGTCCAAATAATGTAAATAGTGTACATAATACCTCATATCAGAAATATAGACAGATACTTTTGCAGTTTATTCAAATCAAGAAAATATTTTTAGATTCTAAGAATTTTTTTGGTGATAAGTGATTTTATTGATACAAATCTTACTAATTAACCCATAGCTTGGGGAAAATGTGGTGCATTCATACCTTTCCAAATGATATTTGTGTTTAAGTGAATATAATGAATTCAACTGAAACTGGAACACAGCTCTCTCTGATTAGCAATTCTGAGCCATTATCCATTACACTACCTGCATATCCAAGGCTTACAGCTGCTGGTATTCCCAGGCAGTCACTCATCTAGGTACTGACCAAGCACAGTGTTGCTTAACTTCATTGATCATATGGGAGCTGCTGTTTGAAACCGATATGACCATAAGCCAGAATAAGAAGAGACTTTAAGTAAAAGAGATGTGGTTCTACAGACAGATGCTGAGAATACAAATGACTGAACATGTTAGTAATGAAGATGTTTTAACAAAAATAAGAGCAAAAGGAACCATAAATGATGTTAGAATAAGAAGGCTACAGCTGAAATTTCTGGGATGCATAATGAAGAAAGATGTCTTGAAAAATTTAACATTTACAGGATAAACTGATGGCAAGAGACATGAGGGGAAACAGCAATTTAAAGAGTTTGTGTGAAAAGATGCCAGCTATTAAAATCAGTAGAAAGGACCATTAGTGACTCATCTAAGTACTGACCAACTTTAAATTCAAGAGTAGAATCCAGAAGAGAATAATTCCACAAGAGTATACAGTTTGTTATGAAGAATAATGTGTAAAACCATTGCTAATATCCAAGAGAAATGGCTAAAAGAATTTTTTTGTCATAATTAAAAACTCAGCAATCAACTTTCCAAAAGATATTGGTAATATTTCAAGAGAAATAAGAGATGTCGGTAGATGCAAAACTAATCAATATGAACCATAAAATAAGACAAAATCTATTCTTGTATATGGTTGACTGAGAGCTTGGAAACCTTTCACCTCTTTTATACCAACATTCGGACTGGCGTGGTCTTTCATTGTTTCTGGGTGCCATGCTTGACAATACATCCAACTCAGATGAAACAAGAAAGTTACAGATAACAGTCTGAAAATAACATGTGACTAATAACAGCAATGCATCATTCCATCAAGTAGTGATATCCAACTGATATGGGCCTGATACAATTAATGGTTTCTGGAATCTTGCCACCTGAACAATGTTATGACATACTATGAAACCTGGAGATGATTGAAGATCATGCCAGTTGAAGAACTGAGAGGAAGACAAGGGAAAAATCAGTAATAAAAATGTTTAAAACCTCTCTCTCTCATTATATATATATATATATATATATAAATTAATAATAAATATACATTTTTCCCTCAGCATTAGTACAACTCTAAGTTTATTTCATGCACAATACAATTGCCAGGTGCTGAATGAAAACTGACCATTGCATTATATATGATAACATAAAGAACAAATAGTTAACATGTAAATATTCCTCAATTTGATATGTTTCCTTTTTATTAAAGTTTCATCAGATATGGAGAAAAAGAAGAGAGAAATTCTGGTATTTTCACTTTTGCAATTCTGGTATTTTTACTTTTCTACCAGAATTCATAGTATTTTTACTTTTGTAAAGTAAAAATACCAGAATGTCTTTCTTCTTTTTCTCCATATCTCATTCTCTGATAAAGCTTCAATAAAAAGGAAACAGATTGATAAATGTTTTATATTTTATTTTTTCTGTTTGAATTTCTGTGATGAAGTGTTATTATTTACATCATTTAAATTTGGACTACTATTCTCATCTTTGTTGTTGTTATCCAATTTTATACTCTATTCCATCACATGATATACTTATAAACCAGTTACTAACTCTCTCGTAAAATATATTGCTATCTCAATATTTCATAAAAGAACTTCACAAGTTATGAGATAAGAGAATATCTTTAGAAACATTTCATGATGAACAAGACATTACAACTGCTAAACTCTCAAAACTTTTTAAAATACCTGCTCACATTGTGTGAAGAGGAAAGTAGTAAAAGCTTGTACAAGTAGAAAGGACAAGAAAATTTGAAATCAAGGAGATTTGAAATCCTAATAGATAATTCTTAGAATCATTGATCTATGAAAAAGATGGAATATTCTCTCTAATATAGCACTGGACATAAACAGGTGGTCTTCAGAGTGTCCTTATCATAAGATTTGGAGAAGAGAATCTCTGAATATTGGCAATGAAGCATTCAGCCCTAATGTTTAGAATCAGTGCACTTGAGAGCAAGGCTTTTCTCCTAAGGGACATCAGTTTGAAGGGCATCACAAAGAGAGGCACATGAAAACAAATCATCCATGAAAGATAACCGATTGCATTCTCCAACGGAGAGCTGTCCTCAGAAGATGGCAGACAATGCATCAAATAGATTTTGTTTCCACTGATTGGAATGAAAGGTGATTCATCTTACCCAACCTTAAAATTGCATGCACTAAGCATTAATTTAGGAAGATGAGAGAGAGAGAGAGAGAAAGAGTCCAAGTCAGAATGAGGAGTGTTAGTACAATAGACAGTGGGATTTTCTTTTCTTCTGAGAATGAGTGACATGCAAAAGACAGTATATACCATGAGACACTTGAATAAATTGTTTACCATTGTTTCTTTTTCAGTCTTTGGGAAACATCTCCTCCCTCTCAAGAACCTCTTCATTGGCAGAGTGCCATCAGCTTTTTAAGATATCAAAATTTCTTCACTGATCTGGCATTTACTTCAAGAATGACACCACTCAAAATCTAAGAGGTGAGCGACTAACATTCTTGCATAATGAGATAGATTTTTATGACTCAGGTGAGATGGAATTTTTGTTGAATGTGACTGTTCTCTTACTATTTGTTACTCATGTCAAGTTTAAGTTTTTACTTGTGCTACTTTTTACCAAGAGAGCTGTACATTGGTGTAAAAAGTAGCATAATGGTTAGCAGGTCAGAGTAAGAAACTGGTAGTTCAAATAACTTTCAATTTTGTTGCATTCACTTTCACAAAAATACCTGTGAGAAAGATGTGAATCCATTTCTTCTTCTGAGCTAAATATCAGAGAGACTTAGCTCTCTAGTCATGTTTGGCAGTCAGTCTAGGAGAAGGAATAACTCTGACTACAAAATTCAGTCACCTGAAGCTGTACAAAGGAGGTTAGGGTGCACAGATACTATGTATGTAAAAAAAATAACATATTTCAAAAACTATGGATGAAGCCATTGGAGAGCAACTAATATGATTCTGTTGACAAAAACTGGCATTAAGCCTAAGAGAAGTGTCAGGTACACTCATTAAAAAGAAGCTTGTGTAAGGAGAAAATATCATATAATTAAAAGTCTTCTGCATTAACAACAATGGCAGAATTAGAGATACACAAAATAAAACACAATTTAAAGCCAAGGATTACAAAGCAGCTTGACACATTTTGTTTGGATTTACGGGCTCATTCTTTTCTTTGTTCTAACTGATCCATCCTATGACCCACTTCAAATGACTGATCCATTCTTTAACCCTCTTCAAATGATTGATCTATCCTATAACCCTCTTTAAATGACTGGCTGATCCATCCTATAACCCTTTTCAAATGACTGATCCATCCTATAACCCTTTTCAAATGACTGATCCATTCTACAATCCTCTTTAAATATCCATTCTACAACCCTCTTTAAATGAATGACTGATCCATTCTATGTCCCACCTCAAATGACTGATCCATCCTATAACCCTTTTCAAATGACTGACTGATCCCTTCTACAACCCTCTTCAACTAACTGATCCATTCTACAATTCTCTTAAAATATCCATTCTACAACACTTTAAATGACTGACTGATCTGTACTATAACCCTTTTCAAATGACTGATCCATTCTACAATGCTCCTCAAATAACTGATCCATTCTACAATCCTCTTTAAATATCCATTCTACAACACTCTTTAAATGACTGACTGATCCATTTTATGACCCACAGCAAATGACTGATCCATCCTATAACCCTTTTCAAATGACTGACTGATCCATTCTACAATTATCTTTAAATGACTAACATTCATTCTACAATCCTCTTCAAATGACCATGCTATAAATTCCTTCAAATATGCAATCAATATGGTAAACATAAATGGATGACACCAAATATACTAACAAGCCATAATTTTCTTTATTCAACCAGAGGGAAAGCAAAGTACATTCTCATGCATTATATGAAATCATCAGTGCTAGATGATGTAATAAATGGTTAGCATTTGTCTAGTTTGTAATATCCACTTTCCTTCAATTTCAATAGAAAAGAGTCCCTCTCATTCCTTATTAACTATACACCCAAAGAAGGCTGCAGAATGGATTGGCCGGAATGCTGAATAATTTATAAAAATAAAAAATTACTGAATAATAATGGCACTTCTCCATTTCTTAATTTACCTTTTTAAACATTTTCTTAGATTTAAACTGCATTCTATTTTTCATAACTTCTAATATTTTATTTAATTGCATCTTTAATTATCTAAGAATTATGGAATATTTCTTAAGTTATAAAATACTCATTTCACTCATTTCATTCATTTTTTTAAATTACAGGAGCTGCTCAGAAAATGTATCAAAACGTGAATGTACTTGGGATTTTATTTATTTTAAAAGGTTGAAATACTGATGAAAATTATTGATTATCAAGGAGTCTATACTAACATAATAAAATGATTTATTTTGGTATATAATATATATTAGAAACAGATTTTATGGAATAACCTGTCACCTCCATGAATGACAACACTATAGGTAGTAACTACCTATAAGTATCTGTAAGTCAACTGACTACAGACTTACATGAGAACTACTGACTTTTCAGTAGTAGCACTCACTACTGTATTGACTTGCAACAACCTTGTGCATAACTTTTACCTTTATTCTTATTGTATTTGTTTTACAATAAACCTTTACTTATTTTATCCACCGTGTTTTTCAAGTATATATTCCTATTAGCATGGAATTTTACACTAACCAAACTAACTTCTCAGTTTCATCCCCTATATTTTTGTTCCTTCTCGTCTTGAAATCAGAACACTGCAATCACTTGACTGTATCCCTTTTGAATGTGAATACAATTCTTACTTTGTGAACTTTTTATCTTATTACTATTGCTTTGCCTGCTTTTGACTTGCATATATATTGCTTGCTTAGTATTATTTTGCCCTGTCTTTCTTCTCTTATTGTTTATTGGAAACTTTATCAATTCTGTTTGTTGGGCATTTTTTGACAATTACACTTAATCATGGCCAATTACTCTACATATATCAAGATCACAGTATTCTCATGTAAGTCTTTCTACCAGCCATATGGACAGCTCTATTTTACTTTACTGGGACTACAAATTGCAGAAGACCTGTGCTTACATTCATTAATGTCATTGTTATAACTGCATTTGTGAGTTGAGTATAGCATTTTATGACTTCCTAAATTTACTGATAGGCAAAAGGGCCTTCTGGGCTTAGGACTAATATGTAATTTAAAATAGACACAAATCACTTCCTCTTCTCTTGAATCCAGATTGGGTGTGTAGCTGTTGGCTGAGTAGGGGCAAGGAAAATTGAGAGCATGCATATTACTATTCAATGATTCAGTGCCAGTGTTTAGCACCAAACCATTATTCTTGCCAACATCAAATTCCAGGCATTGCATGTTCTGGTAATGTCTATTTAATGTCCTGTTGTCATAGTGTTTGATTACTATTCACCTACCTTGTCTGTCTTTCCCAATTGAGTTTGCATCAAAATAACTAAAGCCTCACTTTTCATTGGCAATCTGATCTCTTAAAGTATATGTATTAGTCAAAAAAAAAAGAATCAATTTAAACTCAAATATGACCCACAATTATTGTATGTGGACATTAGTTTTCAGTGGTAGTGTTTTTTTTTATTGTTGTAGTTATTGGTAGGTAAATGGCTAAAGGGACACTGGAATGATGCTGCTGTAATCTGTGCAGGAGAATTCTCTTCATATGACCGATAGATAAATTCTGTATTTTAGGAATAAGTCAATTCAATGGTCAATGCATTTTAGATAGAAATAAAAGCCTCTGAGATTTGTCCAGGCTATTGTTACAAAGAATTGTGATTTATAATCTCCATTTTTCCAGAATTTGAAACATATGTAATGAGAAGTTGGTTGTTTGGAGATGATAGGAATTGCGACTATGAATTGTTGCACTAATAGATATATTTAACTTTTTTTATCCATTGAGAAAGGACACAAGCATATTAAAAAATTCTAATTTTGAATCTTTTTTATCATACTTCTATTTTGTCTGTTGGCAATTAGAGTCTTCTTGGAATTTTTTTCATTGGCCTACTATACAAACATTATTTAAGAAATAAACTTGTACTAACTTTCACTGACATATATGTCTATGTATAGATACAACAAATAATATTTTTTTACTTGTAAATAATGTGAGTTAATATATGTATGTGAGTTTATTTAATATCTATGTCATTATGCTTGCATTTAACATGAACGTTTTTTTATTCATGTTCACACAATACAAGCCTCAAGAGCCACTTAAAGTAGAGTATTACTGATATGCATGATGTTGATGATTACAAGGATAAGAATGATATATAACAACTGAAACTTGTAGATGTTAAGATTGAAGTGTTCATGGATGCATCCACACAAGAACCATTTCCAAGAGAAATAAGTTATATATTAACATTAACAATATTTTTATTATTAATAGGAATTTGATTCATTCAATTAGTATCCTCCATCGTTTAACTTTACTTACATAGTTAGCTTTAAGAATATTTTAGAGTATACTTAAATTTAAAAGTTGAAAAAAATTTAATCGCTGAAAACTTAATATTATTAATTTTGCTTATAAATACATGTAACAAAATATAATTATTACATTTACCTTGATAAATGGGTCAAAAATGTGTTGGTAAAGAAAAGTTTTTCCTTATATATATATATATATATATATATATATATATATATATATATATATATATATATATATGGAGGCACGGTGGAGTAGTAGATAACGGCTTGGATTGAGGAATCAGTGAGCCAAGTTCAAATTCAGTTAAATTTATTTTTACATTCACTTACATGCTAATACCCTTGGGAAAGGTATTAATCCTCTTCTCCCTCCAGCTATGGGTAAATAGCAGGACAGACTTGGTTCTATAGCCTTGGATGGCAACTGGTCTAGGAGGGGGAGAACTCTGAATTCAAAACCTGCGGAGGGTCATTTTGGGACCTTGTTGCACGTAGTACATCAGGTCTCTGTATTTGGCTCTTCAAAAAGTATGGTTGGTTCTGCACAGAGCCTTTACCACTATAATCAAATCATATGTACCGGTGTCTGGCTGTTGGTTCCTAGGAACTGAGCTGCTTGACCCTCATGCATTGAATACGATGGAGAGGACCTATATATATATATATATATATATATATATATATATATATATAGATATAAGCACAAAAAATACTATACATAAAAGATATTTATATTTCACTGTTTTTCACAACTTGCAGTTTCATGTAAACGTTATTTATTTGTGAGTTGTTACATAATTGTCTGGTGATTGAAACAGATAGGAAAGTCAATTCTGTGAATGGGCATTTTATTTGTGGGCAGTTACACAACCACAAATCCACATGAAACTGCAAGACATGAAAAACAGAGAAATATAAATATTGTATTTTTGTATATTGTTTATCTTACATTAAGCCCTGTGTTTTTGTAGGCTCCTTTTATTACTTCATATATATATATATATATGAATGAGTGCAACATCTATGTTGACTGAGATTTTTCACATGCATATTTGCATGCATTCTCTCAATCTAATATCTAGTTACAAAATTCCTTTTCAGTAATCAAAAATTATAGCTAGTGCTTCACATGGCAGAAGCTCTGTAAGTAGAAAGAGTCTGGCTTGTGAGATTGGTATAGGTAAATGGAAAGTGGGTAAAGGATAAAATCTGAAGAGATCATTCATCTTTTTTATAACAAGATAAAAGTTTTTTCGGGAGTCTCTCGGTTGTTTTTTTTTGTAATGATGGTTCGTAAGTGTTCTTATCAAGATTAGCAGCGGTCGTGTCTTTCAGCACTGTTCAGCTTTGCCTCACTTTTCACATAAGATCTATGAAGACTAAGTTATGAGAAGAACACTCTATCCTCTACTCATAAACATCTTGGTTTTGTTTTGTTTTTTTTCTTCAGCTATTTTATCTTTTTCAGAGTTTGTTGCCTACTGAAGAGGAAAAATATAGAGCTATACGATCCAAAGTCACCCAGGGATTCGTGCACTTTCAAGTATTGTCTGTGGCAAAGAATCTATGAATATTTGCTCAGAGAATTATATTTCAGCCATTATAACTTTTGACATATGTTTGCCCAGAAGGTGGTGTTTGTTCATGTTTGATGCCAACAAACCAAAATAAAAAAGGAAAGTTTTTGTCTCTCTTATTTATTATTCTTTCTTTATTTTCATGATTCTTCCCATTCTACCACCCAGCCACACCCTGTCCTTCTAAGAATAATACAATAAATTTTCTAATGATTATCACGTTCCATTAGAAGACTTTTAAAAAATGATTACTGACAGAAGTGAGTCAGACACACAAAATCATCAATGCAACAGTCATATCAAAACAAAGAAAACATTCTGCAAAATACATAATCTGAAATTGCCTGAACATTCTTATTTGATCAGATTATTAAAAAAAATGAAATCTTCATTTTATGAAAATAAAAAATACTGTGAAATTTTAATTTTGTGCATATTATTGAATTTCTTGCTTAGTTTTGTATTCTCAACAAATTCTTTTTTAAGTCAATCTTATTTTATGATTTAGCAATGAGAACTTTTGCTATGGAATTAATAACTTGAATTATTGATTCTTTAAATAGGTACTTAAATTAAAATTTTTCACTGAAATTTTTAATTTTATTTACCTGAATTGACAAGTATTAACAAACAACATGTATGATTAATACAGGCTTCATTTCTGTTTGGAGAAATATGCCAAATAAAATAATTCCTGGATTAAGACTACTTGCTTGAATATAGTTTTTGACAAATATATGTTTTTGCAACAAGAGATCATGCATCCAAAGTTTTATTTACTCTTGATTTATAATGGTACACAAAAACACTGTTTTAAAATTAAAATATACTGATAACAAAGGAACAACATATAATTTGATAAATATGGTATTTTAAAAGTTTAGTTAATTAAAATAATCAAGAGTTCATTATAATCATAAGTATTTTTTTCCCAAAATGCAATACAACAACATTTTAATTTCTAGTAAAATTTAATAAATCAGTAAACATAGAAATAGTGAAAATTATAGCCATTTTAAAATCAGGATAGGAAAACTGAAAGTAGTTTCAGCCTCATCATCACTGGGTATGGTCATAACGTCACCAAACCAGTTCTCTCCACATAACTCATTTTAAAGCCAAAGGTGTATTCATTTAAGGATAGTATGTCTTGGCCAAGTAGAACTGGTGAGCCTATCCTTCTCCAGTTCAAACTACAACCAATGCCCACCAACTTGTAGGTTCACCAACAAAGACATGTAACTGCTAATTTTATCAGACTAATACACCACCTTGGACACTCTCAGCAATGCTGTGCCATCACTGCAGTGGTTGTATATGTTGCTATGTAGCCCAGTCTACTCCATAGTGCTAAATGTTCAATGACCCTGTAAGCACATTCATCAACCCTTTAAAAGAAGTTTACTTTAATTAAATTTTATTGCAAGAAAACATGCAAAATAAACAAAATTAAGACAATTTCATAATGAATAAAGTATTTAGATATTTATTTAAATAAATATAAACTTTCTACTCATCATAAATTTGTTATGAATAATTTTAGTTCTCTCGCTTTACTTCTGGTGTCTTTGTCATAACTTTTGTTACAAGTTTACTATATATCTATACGTATCTATCTATATTTATTTGAGAAAAGTTTGTTTGTCTGTTCACTATAAAAATAAAATAACTTAAGTAAAAATATAATTTAAAACCTGACCCCATATCATTCAATTCATTATTCTCAAATGAGCTATTTTTTAAATCCTCAAAGTAAATTGCTATTATGCACAAGCTTTATATATATATATATATATTGATATTGGGACCACTCTGTACTGACCTCAGTGTCCACTTTTGTATTTATATATGCTCTGTCATTGATACTGAGCATTTTTATCTAACTACAGCATTCTTTAAAACTATGTATATTTTCTGTTTATACATTATTTTTGTAGAGACAAATATTTAAATAAATGCTCTGTTTATAATAAAATGTATCAACTATATTTAGCAGCTTGAATTAATAGTATATTACTATTAATAATAGTATAAACAAAAAATATATTAAAATAATTGTCAGACTTAGTCCATTTCATAATATATGATGTCATATATATATATATATATATATATATATATATATATATATATATAAAATACATATTATCCCTCAATGATAACACAGCTTGGAACTTCATGCACAATGCAATCTTCAGGTGCTGTGTATAGATTGACCTTGATGTAATTTAAATTTTAATAAAAATATCTGGTTATCACAATATTGGCGTAATTATATATACTGAGATTATAGTTTTTTTTTTTCCATTTTAAAAAATATATTTAATTATTTAAAATAAATGGGATTTGTATATATGTGTAAAAATAAATATTTTAGAGTTGTGAATATTAATATTTTATATTAAGCATAAAGGGAGATTACTTCTTCTTTTTCCAAAAAATATAAAAAAAATAATAATTTGGATTAAAAATTAATCTGGATCAACATATTTATTTTTATGTAACCATTAATTCATTTCTCTTGTTTAATAAAATAGGGTTAATTAAGTGTTTTAACTAATTTTTCAATAAGAAATAAATTATATTTTTTGCCTTTCCCATTGTAAGATTTGGCTCTTCCTGCAATATCCCAGGTGATAATTAGTGTATTAGCACCATTCATTAATTACCAGAAATATTTAGAGAGGGAAGTGCTGTTTTTTGTATTTTATATTGCCTAAAGTCATTCAATGATGGTAGAAAAAATATTTCCAAGAATTTTCTGTGGAACCAAAATAAACTTTGACATCTTTATCAAAAGGTATGCTAGGTTAGCATACAGTACTGTCAATATTGTGTGTATATATACACGCACACATACATGAATATTAATAAGTATATATAAATAGTCGAGCCAACATACAAAACACATAGCCTGAAGTTTGTGTCCAAGCATGAAACAGATTGTTGCTACTCTGTATTGACCCCCAAGTCCACTTTTATATTTACATATGCTCTATCAATGATTTTGAGTATTTTTATCCATAACTACAGCATACCTTAAAAATTACACACATATATATATATATACACACAGAAAAAGTCATAGATACAAACCACATATACAAAGGGAGGTGTAAAAAATATGTTTGGCATATCTAAGTATTTAACATAAAAGCATACAAATTTCTAGAAATATAGGTGTGTGTGTGTGTGAGTATATATATATTTTAAATAAAAACAGAGCACTTTAAGGAGCAGTAATTAAATAAAAACAGACTACTTTAAGGTGCAAATAATTCAAATAAATTATTTAAATTATTTGCTCTGGATTTACATTGAGCTCTCTGGATTTTATCCTCCTTAGGTTTACCCATACGGATTACCTAGTTTTTCATAAACTATATATATATATATATATATATATATATATATATATATATATATATAATAGCTTGTCTGAATTGTCTTCAAGAAGCAAGATCTAAAAGGTCAGCCAATTTAATAGAGATCTCATCCCACAATCCTTAATCTTGCTCCACATGCAGCCTCCTTTGTAAATCACTAGTGGGTCTTAAGTGCCACTTAAGATTATTGAACAAAATTTCATAACTGAATCAATTTGTCAGATCCTCATACATCGAAATATATATATATATATATATATATATATATATATAGAGAGAGAGAGATAGATAGATATTTGTTTAGCTATGTGTGTCTGTATATATATATATATATATATATATATATATAAGCAGAAATATAAATACATGAAAAGGTATACTGAAATACAATTGTGAGCATGACAAACATTTATATATTTTTTTAAATTCTGTTATATTTATATGGTAAGTATATTCAACATCAGACACACTCCAGTTATACATTTAGACAGGGTGAGGATAACAAGTCAACATTACATGGTGACTGTTCGTTTCATATCTTAATGGAATCTTGAAAACAAGACAGAGTGTTTCTTAGAAATCCTTGTTGAAGATGCCTGCTCAGACACATTTTTAATTGTTCAAGGGCCAGTTTGGGGATTGTAATACAACTATGCTAAGCAGAAATTACATTTGTTTGGAGAGTGCACATCATCTCGTATGGTCAACATTTTGAACAAGGCCTCTATGCTAAAAACCTCACTCATGCTAGCACAACCATTGATATTTTCCAAAACAGTTCCATCTACCCAATTTCATTTGCAAAGCTTGCATCAATATGTAGCATGGTTTCTGAAGACTTTACAATGATGCTGCATGATGGGCTACCGAGGCTGATAAAATCGAGAAGTAACCACCCTGACAAAATGACCATAGTGAGATTCAAACCTGAGCCTTAGGGACAGAAAGTAAATGTTGTAACCACTCAGCCAGGCATAAAGTGGATGGTAAAAATATCCTCTTCCAAAAATCTGACCAAACATCAGAATATTTTAGGAATCCCTTTTTGGTTAGGCCAAGATCGTTTCAGCATCTCCTCATAAAAATGTACATATCCATTAATATATATATATAAGCTAAAGCTTCCATTAGATCTTAAATCGTTTTCATCCATATTACTTTCTGAAAGCATAATTCACTGTGACATTTCTTCTTCCTTTGCAATCTCCTACATTTTATACGTGATCTCTTTCATGAAGATCATATTTACAGAAAAAAATGCTACTTTCTTTTCCATCTATTTATTCTTTGATTTTTCTTTCTGAAATTCATTTTTATCTCTTTTGAAAACAGGAAGCTGCCTTCCATGATAGTTCCAACGAAGAATCCCTGAGCCATTATATGCACATACAGTTACTTGCATATATCTATATGATTCATCATGAATAGGTTCTTCTTCCTGGCAATATTTGCCACACCCTAATAAAAAAGCGAAAACACTGAAAAGAATTTTTCGAAATTTTTTTATTTTATTGCTTGTTATAATTGGAATCAAAGATTGATAAAGCTAGAAAATACTCAAGTTCTCAAAATGAAGACACTATATCTAAGTATAAGCATCTCATCTGCAATTGCTCTCTCACAGACGTGCCATCACCTCCCTCTGTCTTTTTTACAAATACTTTCATGGTAACTGCTGCGATGAGCTGTTTTCGCTAGTTCCCAGACTTCATGAATTTAAGTGTTCTACTAGGCTGGCATCTCACTCTCACCCTTTCACTGTTGAAACTGTTAAATGTAACCATCTCTTCTACTCCAATAGCTTCATGTCTCACACTTCTTACCTGTGGAACTCCCTCCCCTTTTACTGTTTCTCTGATAGTTATAATCTCCAACTATTCAAATGTAATGTCACTCTATGTCTCCAGATGCCTTGAACTATCCCCTGTCCTTCTCTTTATCCTTTCTTCTATTACTCCTCTTTGCTCTTGCTCCAACTCTCTGTAACCCCTTGCATGCTAGTGGATTCCTGCTTTGCTTGGGGTGAAATGCTTAAGAAAAAAAAAAAAAAGCTAGTTTATGCTTCCGAGATGGAATTTCTGTTGGTAAATCCTTGTATTTTAAGTGCATTTAATTTTGTTTAAAGAAATTAACTTATCATGACCCCCAAATACAAAAAATAACTGCTTGACAGACACTGACTGTAGGAGCACACCAAATTTCTTAGATGAAGCATGGTTATGATTAATATTCAGCACTAAATTAAGAGCAGGGATAAAGAATGTGATTATGCTAAAAGACACTTATGTAAAATATATGTTTTTTTATTATTGATGTAATGACAAAAGTATGCAGGTGTAGGCTTTAAGAAAGCTTTATTCAACTGAGAATACAAGGTTTGCATATAGTATCCTTTTATAGTCTCAGTAAAAAGAAATAGCTCTTTCAAAGAGGAGAGTAACAAAACAAGGGGAGACCACTCTTGATTATTCATAACAATTGATATATACATAAAAGATTTTCTCAACTCTGTCCACTGACTTCACCATCCAATCCTTCCTTCTCTTTAACATTAATTAATGATTTCTTGAATTAAAACATATTTCTTATAAGAGGTAAATATAAGAGGGTTAATTATGCATTATATGCTTAAAATATTAAAATTATGCTTATATTATTCAAAATATATCTCATAATAGAAATAATGTCAGAGGGCTAAACACTAAATTATATGTTTATAATATTAAAAATATTTTTGTTTATAATAAAAATATGTATGTTTATAATATTGAAAATAATTATGAGTTAAAGGTCAAATGCTGATCAAATATGGACTGGAATTTGACAGGATGATAAATTAATGAACAAATAGGAAACATATATCAATCTACCATGTTTCACTTTTATTAAAGCTTCATCAGAAATTGAGAGAAAACAGAAAAAAGACAGAAACTTTGGCATTTTCAGTTTTATTTGGGTTAATTCTCATTGGTCAGTTATGTATCATGTGCATTAAAACCACAGAGAATTTTAAATGTATGTAATTTTGTAAAGATTCTTGTATGTTTAAGCAGGTATCGCATGGTAATGTGTATTCATAATTGTGTATATGTCTCTGACTAGTAGGAATAGTTTTAATGACTTGTTTGGACTTTTGTCCTCATCTTTGTTGCCATATTTATGACGGTTTGGCCGTTGTATGCTCTGGAAGAGTCATGACACATGGAAATAGAACAATCTACTCCGATGGATGAAATAAATGGTTCAGTTTAAAATTCAAATCCCATCAAGAAGGCCAGAGAATACAATGGCTAAAACATTGTGAATATGGCAAGAAAAATGAGGACAACAGTCCGAACAATGTAAATAGTGTAAATAACTAAAGTATATGTTTATAATATTAAAAATATATCTCAATATAGAAATAATATCAGATGGTTAAATACAAAAATATTTGTTTATTATATTAAAATATCTTTGTTTATAATATTAAAAAATACATCTCACAATAAAAATAATGAGTGTGTTAAACTCAAAATTATACAGTTTTGAGCCTAAAATTTCATTCAACAAATTTCAGTCTTTAGTCTACATACTGTGCATGGACATCAAGAAAAGTTATTATCAGTGACCATGAATTAATAAAAGCATGAAAAAATGAGCAGCTATTTAACCTTTTGCTGGGGTAAGAAGAAATAGAATCATACCTTTTCAAAAGTGATTGCAGCAAATTTGTACAAGATTTGAACCTCTATTTTTAACAATGGCAAACACTAAGCACACATCCTAAACTTTTAAAATTTTTTTTAAGCATTTCATCCCAAGCAAGACAGGAGTGCCACTAGCACACAACAGATCACAGAGAGTGAGAACAATAGTAAAGAGGTGTGATAGAAGAAAGGATAAAGAGAAGGACAGGGGATAGTTCAAGGCATCTGGAGACATAGAGTGACATTACATTTGAATATTTGGAGATTATAGCTATCAGGGAAGCAAGTAAAAGTATGGGAGTTCTACAGATGGGACGTGCGAGACATGAAGCTATTGGAGTAGAAGAGACAGATACATTTAACTGTTTTGACAGTAAAAGGGTGGGACTGAGATTGCCAACCTAGTAGCACATTTAAATTCATGCAGGAAATTGGAAACAAGCAAAAATAGCTTGTCGGAGAAGTTACCATGAAAATATTTCTAGAAAAGACAAGCAACAGCACATGTGTGAGAGAGTAACTGTAAACGAGGTGCCAGATCAGGGCCAATCACATTGCATATCTATCTCTGGATTTCATCAAGGACTTTAAGGTGAACAGCAGGGGTATCAGACCATATATGGCAGCAGTATTCCATGCAAGGGCGAATGGTTAATTTATAGATTTGAAGGATGGACAGGGGAAAGAAAAATTTTCTGGCACAACACAGAGAACCAGTCATAGAATGAATTTCCTTTTGGTTCATCCTGTCATCGTCTTATCTATTTTAAATGAAGTTCAGATAAAATAGTGTGCAAAATAAGTTGAGGATTATGCATGTTATCCTACACTAGGCAAAATGTGATTGAATCATAAAGACTTCTTTTTTGAAAATACAAAAAGAGTGACATTATTAAATTGGATGGCATCTAAGACATTTGCCATTTAAGCAAGGAATATTAAGAAATAAATTGTTTGATAAAAATGCATTTGATCTTACTGTAACTTCATCCATATTCTCATTTTGGCTTCATTCAAAACAAGTTTCTTTTCATGAATTTATTATAGATACATGAAACATTTGGTAAGAAAATAGGTCATGTCAAATAGGGTAATTGTTGCTCAGCATTTGTTTTTCAATATTTAAAGATAGGCAATATTTCTATGCTTGAACTTTATTTCTGTTTTCATTAAAAACTTTGACTCTTTTCTTTACCTGACATTTAGTAGTGGAAAAAAAAAGGAAGAAAAATCTGTTGAGATCATTGGGAACAAGATGGCTTATCTATTTAGCCCAACTCGTATAGCAAAATAACAAAAAAGTACAATTACCCTATTTCCAAACTTTTTCAACAGTTTTGACTGAAGCATTTCAGTTTTAGTCTCATCACATTCAGTTACCACAATGCACTGAATTCTATTCTTCTCAAGAGAAAGTGTTACTATTATAGGAATATAGATAAAATGCAGTTCTTTCACTGTTTTCAATTGTAAATCATGGATGGCATGATGTCCTCTGGCTGGAACATTGTGATAAAATCTGCATAAATGAAACACCGACAATATCAGTGGCTAATATAAATGACATTTCGAACAGATTTATGCTGGTCTTCTTTTTATTGACTGACTCTAAAAATTGCAATGTGCCAAACAAATTCATGACAAAAATTTACAATAAAATCAGAGATGTTTGGGGGATTCATTTGTGCATTCAAAATGCAAGATACAAGCTCAAGGGCATAAATTTGTCTGTCATAAACAAAAATTAAGAATATTTTTTTTTTTTAATCATTTTAACACAAGCAAGTCAGTAAAGCCACTAAGACACACAGAAGCTACAGAGTTTGAAAGAATATGAGTAAAAGAAAATATTATTTAGCAGAGAAAACAATTAAGAATTAAACTGGAATTAAGAATACAAAAGATAACAATAAACACGGCATTTAAACTTATGAAGACCAAAGTTGACTGGAAACCATGAAGACAGAAGAGATTTCCACAAGTGCGAGAGAAAAAACTGTTAGCATAGAAATTATAGCCACATCTATTTCAACTGTAAAATGATGAGACTTAAATTATTATAAAAAGAGAATGTTTCTAAAAAGAGAATGTTTCAAAAAACAGAGCTACATTTAAAGTTTGACCATATAACTAAAAGAATTGCATACAAGTATTGGCAAAACTGGAAATTTCTACCAACAAAAAAAGAATGGTTTTCCTCTTGAGACCACTATTATTTTAACTACCTTCACTTCTTTGACAATGTTTACTGTTTTAAAAACCTATTATTAGAAATGTAACGAAACCTAAACATATGATGAAAGTTAATTTATACATTATTTTGAGATTTAACAACAAAAATATTAAACACTACTAGATTGTTTATTTACAAGAATAATTCTATATTTACAACATTCTAAAAGATAATACAATGCAATATTTATCATTTACCAATTTATAAAGAAATAAATGAAATCAATTTTTTATTCATAAATTTATAAACATTTACTAAATTGTTAAAATATGTAAGCCAGCTATAAGAAAATATTTATTATTTACTATTTTTTAAAGTTTTAATGGATTGGCAATTAGATGACTTTTTTTCCAACTATTCCAATAAATAATATAAATAAATAGTTTTGCTGATGCTAAACTCCAAGAGAGTTTAGCATCAGCCATCTACAACTTCTTGGGTTCATTGTCGTCACTGACATAAACTGGAGTGACTACAATGAATCAGTTGCTTGGTCTATTCCTATGAAAGTTGCACCAGCTGCTCAGTCAATGAATGCTAACTGTTTTTATAACAGGAAATGACTAATATTAGCTTATATACTGGTTTTTCTATACATAAAAACTTGTAAGAAAGTTTAATTTATAAATTAGGAATAATTAATAATTACAAATAATAACTACTAACAAAATAAATTAAAAATAGGAAAAATATAATTTAATTGAAGTTATGCAATGGAATGGAAAATAATTTCAACCATTGAATACTATCATCACCAACCTCGATATACGATTTTTTTTATTTCTTTTAGAGCTTTGTTTCAGTATAACCATATTTTTAGCATCACTACCATAATTTGGGACCATTATAAATTATTTATAAATTGGTTATTCCTTGGATTGTTTCTGTACAAGTTTGAGATCACAGTGTTTATAGATTTTTCACCTTAAAGCACTTCATGGTACGATGGGTTAAAGTATGTTTTGCATACGATATAGACCAAAATGTTGATATTTTTATTCACTTTAACTGGAAATGACAATATTACACACAAATGAAAAACTTGACATATTAGTCACTTAAGAAAAAATTTTCAGTATTCTTCTTTTATGTGCCATGTCCCTTCACGATGTAGGCAATCATGGCCCTCCACATCTTCCTGACCCTTGTAGCTTGTAATAAGTTTTGTCCTTCTTTCTCCCAAAACCTCTTCTATCATACATTTATTCAAGCTTATCCCTCTTTCCCTCAATCTGCCCTGTGAGTATCAGATTTTCCAAGCCCTCGTTCCTCATGATGTACCCCAGAAATTTCAACTTCTTCCTGATGATTTCTATTCATTTCTATTTTCAACAAAAAATTGTTGTTGCTCAAATATTTGGTTCATGGTATCCTCAACATGTTTCTGTAGAACTACATTTCTGTTGCTTTTAAGTTTCTTCTTCATCTTTGAGGAGATTTTCTAGTATTTGCTGTCATACAGGAGGACTTTTTTTTGTACTGAAACTTTTTGGTCTCTTAATACTCTGCTTAGCTTTAGGAATGCATCTTTGACAATACCAATCTATCTTCAGATATCAGTGTTGCACTTTCCATCCTATGTTAGAACACTTCCCAGATATTTAAATTTTTGTACCTGTTTGATTTTAATATCACCGATTAGTAATTTGAATTTTGGGCTCATCCTTTTGCTGATGACCATGCATTCTGTCTTCATGTAGTTTATACTTACTCTTTTCCATAATATTGTAGCATTTAGCTGAAATGTGTCTAGATGTACTGCCAACTATATGATGCTCTCTTAATACTATTCTGTATTTGATTTCCTTGGAAACATTTTCAGTGTAGTCATTACATACAATACTTATAATGAGTACTTGCATTGTAGCTATGCTGATGCTATATCACAAAGCTAGTGAGCAAACGTAGTAAGCAATTTCTGCATGATCTATAAAACTGAAAAGGGAACCCCAAGAAAAAAATACAGAGTTCCACATCTACAGAATAAAATCTTTAATAATAAGGATAATAATAAAAATCAATAACACCTTTCAAAATATATAAAATTACAAGAATTTTACCTATTCCAAAACAAGCAGAATTTTTGTTAAAGAAATGCTCATTAGAGAACTAAAGCGACAATAGTCAATAGATTCATAAAAGTTCAACTTACATTTTGACTGACTACAAAGTTTCACAGACACACATATCTGACCTTCTGACCCTGATAAATAATTTTAATTAGTCAAAAGATAAATGTGTTGATGCAACTTTAAAGTTAGTCAAAAGATAAGACTTTTATTCATTTATTAACTAATTAAATTTTTATACATATGAGTTTTATCTGAAGTGTGTCTATTTTGAATATCTTGAGAATATATGTTAACAGGTACTCTCTCATGAGGTTACTTAGTGGTGAGATGCCACTGAGTGAAATCATGAACTGTGTGACTGTCATGTTCATAGTGACCATGCTTCATCTAGAAATTTTGGCAAAATAATGCATTGTTCACCAAGTGTGTTACTTTCCCAAAAGTTCAGTGTTTGGCTACCTGCAAGTTCTGACTTTTCACAAAAAGGTCAAATTGCTGCTGAAATGCTATAGACAGGAATAAAGAGAAGGTGGCAATCCTGAAAAAAGACTTCACAGATTGTTTTAAAAAGTGGAAGGAACTCTGTTAGAAGGATTTTTGGACCCAAAGAGAGTCATTTGAAATGGACAAAGGTACTCTCAGCAGGCCTATTTTTGTTGGTTTTGCTTTTAATATTAATGAAGCAGATATTTCTGGACAGATCTTGTGTGTATGAGCATTTGTATGGGTATACAGACACAGATATATTTGTTGTGTGTGTGTGAGTGAGTAAATTTATATAGATATGAATGATTTGTTCATATTGATATTTATAAAGCATCAAAGTGGTTCAAAGTAGAATTAATTGTTGCTCTCATTTATCTTATAAAAAATAAATAAAGTTCTTATATGAATTTAACCATTAAATAAAAGAACAAATGAACCTATTTGCTTATTAGAAATATATCATCAAGAAAGATTTCAATACAAGATCTGATAAACAAAAATATTTTGTTAATTACACTATTTACATTGCTCGGACTATCATCCTCATCTTTGTTGCCATATTTATTACAACGTTTCAGCTGTTGTACCCTCTGGCTTTCTTTAGGTGGTTAGAATGTTGAACTGAACCCTTTATTTCGCTCTCTGGGGTAGACTGTTCTAGTCCCACATACCTTGTCTAATGGATGTCAGTTATCAGTTATCTACTGTTAATTCCCTTCTCCAAGTTCTCCACCGCCTTAACCAGGTACTGAACTCACACTCTTTGGGTCCTGTGCCACAGTGGATAAAGGTGTTAGTTAGATCCAGTGACAGGACCCAAAGAGTGTGAGTTCAATACTTGGTTAAAACAGTGGAGAACTTGTAGAGGGGAATTCACAGGAGATAACTGATAACTGACATCCATTAGACAAGGTACGTGGAACTAGAACAGTCTACCCCAGTGATCGAAATAAAGGGTTCAGTTCAACATTCCAACCACCTGAAGGAGGCTGGAGTGTACAACGGCTGAAACATTGTGATAAATATGGCAACAAAGATGAAGACAATAGTTCGTGCAATGTAAAAAGTTTACATAAGACCTCATTTTGGAAATATAGACAGATGTTGTTAATTAACTGAAATTGTTCATACTTGGCTCACTTTTATCCTTTACAAATATCTGCATGATTCATATGCATGTCTGTGTGTGTGTGTATACCAGTTGCTTAATAAATATATAGGATTTGAAATATTCACAAAAGACTTACACTGGGCATCTTGGTAGATTCCTTGCATCAACGGTGATTTCACGAATTTCTTCTAAGTCAGGACACTTAGCCCCATCTCCTAATGGCATTTTTTCAATTCTCCGTTTTCTGATTTCATGAGATTTATAAATAACTCCATCAGCAGTTTGGCAGCCCTTACTATGTGGCTCCCACCTGTCCCACGCAGAAACTTCACAATCTTGTGGCAGGACACAACTCTGGTAATCCATATCCATAATGTTAATATTCATACAATCTCTGAAAAAAAGAAAAAAAAAGATCACGTTATTTGAAATATAATTCATGCCTCATGGTGTCAAGTTCAGATGAAAACATAACTGGAATAATTAGACATTTACTAGATTAAGCCACTTTTAGCACAAAGCTAACCAATGATATATAAATATTATTCCAACAAAATTGTTTTGGATTAAAATTCACCCAATACAGGCCTCAAGAGCCTCTCAAGATACAGTATTACTGAATGTGGTGTGTGATATGAATGCAAAAGAAGGAAGTATGAAATTAAGATTATGCAAATAATAAGGATAGATAACAGTGAAACATCTTAGCAGGAATTTAAACCACAATGAAACTGTTCTTGGGAAAATAGTGTAAAAGCTGTCTGAGTGAATTACCTCTAGAAAAATGGAATATGGGAAGAATGAATGTGGTTTGACTTTGCAAATGTAGCATGGTGAGTTTTAATTATAAAGGTCAGAGCTGCTGAAACTAAAGAATGGAACTCATTTGAACATTTGCTCTAGAAATAATGATAGAGCAGAAATAGGTTTGCCACATTGCATCTGCAGGGAAAGAGGCTGTAGAGTGAAAAGTAAGTTATCCTCACAAAACTTGTGTAAAAGCATAAAAGCTGGAAAGTGCAAACTAGGCAGCTTCAACTCCAAAATAGCAGCAATACTCCATTTTTAGTCTAATCTGGCTTTTAGAAAGATAAAGCATAACAAAAACAGGTTATGTCCTCTCTGTATGAGTAGAAAGAGCTGACACTATCCAGCATCTTTAGAAATAGATTGTATATATCGAGTCCCACTTCAGGCCTGGTGTGAAGAGTCCAAACAGATATTCAAAGAATGAAGCTTCTTTAAGAGTGCAACTATTCTTCATGACTGGAGAAAACTTTGTGCTCAATTGGTGATGATGAAATGACACTAACTTGCTTCTTGGAATTTTCAAACTTACGAACCAGTTTTCCTCCCATCCTGCTTAATATTCTCATCAAGAATAATCCATTTCATCTACTTAGCTGATATTACCATTCCAAAGGAGTGCCTCCACATCCAGAGACAAGCATCAGTTAGTCACAACAGCATTCAATTGGCTTCACCTAATGAACCAAGTTTACAATGTGTTGACCTCAGTTAAGCCTGGTCAACTTTATTCAATCTCCATAGAAGTGATTACCAACTATTGACATACAGATGGGAATGATGTACTTACAATTATTAAAACTGTTTCTTCTTTTCACATAAAGTAACTATAAGACCATAGCTATAACAAATATAACAATTTTGTCGCAGATAAAGAGAATACTTAAGACAACAGAAATGTTGTTCTACAGAAAGATGCTGAGAATACTATGGATAGAGAAGGTGAGCGATGAGGACATTTTAAGGGAAATAGGAAAAAAATGACACTTGCAATCAGTTGAAATTTCTAGGAAATATAATGTGGAATGAGAGCTTGGGGAATGAGACTGCCGCAGGAAATAAAGAAAGCAAGAGATTCAGTGGGAAATAGTGAGTAACCTATCTAACAAGCAGGTGTAAATGGTTGGCAGAACAGGGACTGTGAGAGATAGTAAGGAAACAAACATTGCTTAAAACTAGAAAGGATAGGAGGTTGGTGGTAGCCATGCTCACCTAAATCCTGAGAGCACATTGCATATAAAAGACAACGGCAACCTGATATGGAGTCTACAAGTTTAAAACTCAGTAGCATTTATTGGATCTAACTGCATGGAAATTAATGGTGTTTGCAATGTGTCCAATACCTCTTAAATAGGTTTGAAAACTTTCTTTGTGTCCCAAGTGAGACAAAGTCACTGATACTGTGGATTTCATTTGTTAATCCATAACTAGGAAAATCAGTGACATGCAACGTACACTGTAGAGTATGATTACTAATAGGTTGAGTGACAACAGCAATAAATCTGGATGTAATTTGAGGCACTGTTTTACTTTGTTGTATGGTTACTATTATATGCTAAATGAAGATGTTGAGGACATTTTTACTACTTTCATGATGAGTTTCTTCAAGATGTTGCATTCAAACTCAATTTGTCACTGAGTGTAACCAGTTCTCATTGGCTCCACTTTAAAAATGCTTCTTCTCCTCAGAGGAGAAAAAATATAGTAGGCTAATCTTACCTCAGCCAATCACACAAAAGTGTACAAATAAACACCAATTGGGGTGCTGATAATTTAAACGTGTTTATGTCAGTTGAAATTTAAAAATGGCAAAAAGAAGCAACTTGAAATCTCCCAACACAAAAGTTATCATCCTTGTCAGTAACTGGTGACTCCAAATCTTAGATCAGTTGTCACTTTAGAGATAGAATACCTCATGTTTCTGACTGTAATACTCATTCTGTGGACAAATGATGTAAACTCTTGCCCATATACCATGTGTCACAGCTACAGTACCTCTTTACCTATTATGCCATGCATACCTGGTATATCCTTGCTAATGTTTTGTAAAAATTCTCAGATCAGCTGCTACTTTGGATGTAGAGTACGTCATTCAGTCTGTGGTCAAATGGTGTAAACTGTTGCCTATGTTCCATGCTTGTCACAGCTACACTATCTCTTTACTTATTATGTTATATATATTTCAATCAGTAGAGTTTATTTCTACAAATGGGAGAGGCATATACTGTAACTAATTTTTGTCACTTCTGTGTATAATATTACTTTATCACACTTTAAATGTTACTTGTTAACTAAGATGTGCATTCTGATGTAATGGATAACAGCTTGGAAAGAGAAATCAGAGAGCCATGTTCAAATTCCAGTCTGGTTTGTTGCATTCACTTACACACAAATACCCTTGGGAAAGGTATGAATCCACCTCTTCTCCCAGCCCTAGGTTAATTAGACTTGTCTAAATAAATCATTATTATCTAATAAAATAAATAAAAAACAAATCTTACAATATAAAAATATCATAAGAATTTCATAATGTCTACAATAAGATGTATGCATGTTATGAACCATATTCAAATTCTATTCAGGTTCATTCCATTCACTTATGCACAAATACCCTTGGGAAAAGTATGAATCCATCTGTTCTCCTCCAAACTATGGGTTAAATAGCAGGACAGATTGGGCCCTGTAATCTTGGATGGCAACCAGTCTACCACACAAAGAAATGATGACCTACTGCAGGAAAATCTTTTGCCTAGTTAGTCATGAATCAAAAGAAACATGATCGCCCAAGTGAATATCACATACAGCACTTAACTGACTGAAATGTTATTTATTCATTTTTTCATTGCAAAAGTAAGATTTATTATTAAATCATTATTTCAAGATATATTTAAAAAAAAAAAAAGAAATAAGATTTAATTTTATGGCTGGTAAGCAGTTCCAGTTATCAAAGAAGACAGTAAAAAAAAAAATTTCAACAAATTCATAATTAATTACACATTTGGCAATGACTACTTCCCACCATTTATTTATTATTTTTTTACAAATACCTGTGATTAATCTACTTTCCTACCAACACTAAATTGAACAGAGTTGTTTTACTTAATGTTATTTTCCAACACAATTGCATAGCAAAACTCATATGAGATAATTATATCAGACTGTTCATCTTAACACAATGAACATCTCACAGTTTTCAATAACAAAATAAAATTCCCTCATCAAGACATGCAAAATGATCAAATTACTATTCTCTAGTTATGAAAAGTTTACATTTGCCTAATGTCATTAACTGGCAAACTAAAGCTGGTGAATTAAAACAGGAAAAAGTTTTGTGATTTACCAAATAGGTGAGAAGTGAAAAAGATTTTCTAAAATGACATGAAATCTGCAAGAAGGTTAATAGGTTCCAGTTTAGGAAAATGTCTGCATAAATTGAAACTTACGCATAAAACAAATTTAGCATGAATTTAAACTAAAAAATTTCTACATAAATTGTAACTTAAAATATACCTACTTAAATTTAAATATGCAAAACTTTTGACAAAAATTTAAATATGTAAAAATTAAAAAATATAAATTTCAAAATTTATAGGTGAATTTAAATTTAAAAACAAACTTAAATATGCAAAAACTTCTTCATAAATTTGGATTTACAAAATGTTCAACATAAATTTGAACATGAAAAACATTCTATATGAATTTAAACCTAATACTTATATATATATATATATATATATTATTAATATTTTATAGACTGTTTCACTGTATCACTGCTCCTAAGTGTGGCTAGACATCTGATTACTTCAAGCCGGGATTAAACCTCGACTGATTTTACATCAGTCAGATATCTTACCTCCAGGCAATCACTGGATGGCAGAAAGGAAGGGAATTTTAACGTTTTTCTCTATACGAAATACACCAGTGTCTCAGAGAACTCAATTCAATTTACTTGAAGAGTAATGCTTAATAGTAGTAGGAGCTGCTGTTTTTTAAAACTCCCTTTCCCTAGAGGGCTCAACTGGATTTCCGGGACCATATATATATATATATATATATATATATAAATATTGATAGTAAATTGTTGGGAGTGTGTTGGCTTTTATGATGCAAATACAGTAAATGTGTGTGTACTTCCTTCATTTACATAATACAAGCTGATATACTCCCAACAATTTTATATATATATATATATAAAGCCAAAGATAGGACATAGAAAAAATACTTAATTAACATAATATCCCATATACCCGAGTAATTTAATGATAATATTGCCTTTTGATATGCTATAAGCTTCATCAGTTTTCTTTTGATTGATTTTGTCAACTTTTATACTGTTTTGCAGTAGTTTTTATTGCTTCTTAATTTTTAGGGTTTGAACACTGTTTTTATTTGTTTTAATGATAGACTATGTTTTACATTATTGCATTAATATTTGGTAGGGCTAGGGATAATTCAATTAAACTGATGCTTTTTGTTAAGTTAGGCAATAATCAGATTTATAAAATGTGAAGGAATATTACCTTGCTTGAACATAGCCTTAAGCTTAAAACCTCTTGATTATAAAGTGTACCACTCAGAAAAATATATTGTCCAAAAACATATTGGGATGCATCAGTTTTGAAAAAATCTATAAATTTAGTGCCTACAATACTAAACTCAAAAATTATTCAAACTCCCCATAATTGTCTCCTAAGACATGTTGGCTGGTATTTTCCCTGAAGAGCTAAGACAAACTGCCCAGATCTAATTAATATAGCTCGACAACTGTCATAAAAAAAAAACTCTTTTGAGAAATCAGTTTTCATCAACTTCATTGTCAAAATCTTTCTCTCTGTGGCATTTACTTAAAAAGGGGTTGTAGTAAACAAGTTTTCATATCTTTAACCAATATTTTTAAAATTCTGAATCTTTTCACTCCATTTATGTTCACAAAACCAGCTTCTTTGAATATTTTCTTTCTAGTCGATAAACCTTTCTGACTTGACATCCTTTTAAATTTTCTGAAATCATTTGTTGTGACATTTTTAAGGCAGTATTTTCCTTTTTTTTTAGCTTGACAAGGTTTTCAATTTCTTTTTGATTGTTTTGCCATCCATTTAACTTTTTCAATATTTCCAATATTTTGTTCTTATTCATCAAAACTACAATATCTTGTTCTTGCTTCGAGGTCATATCTTTCTTATGATCCATGTCCGTTTTCATATATCTAAACTGGAAAAATGAATATCAATAACTTAAGGTCTTTTACTGTTATATTTTCTGTACTGTAGATGATTATAATGTAAAATTGAACCAAATTTAAGATAAGGAGCTGACATTTTAAAGATATCACTGGTTCATTTGTTTTAAAAAGGCATTAATTTTAGTTTGAGTTACTAAAATATGGAAAGATTTTCCACCAACCATTTTTATTATCGTTTTGAAAACCTTTTTGGTTACTATATCAGAAATAATATTTTAAGAAATTGCGAAATATACATCAGAGAAGCAATGATTTAACTGTTGATTTAGGGGGCAAAATGATTTGTTTTTTTTTCATTTCCTACACACTTAGCTTTCCTTCATTCTTCCTCTTTTATTGTTTTTTGATTGTTCGTTTGTCTGTCTAACCAATACTTGATCAAGCCTCCCACCAACTCATATAGCTACTTTTCTACCCACAATTCCCTGTTTTTTTTCACCATCCATTATAATTATGGGTAAGGCAGGTAGCATCCGCACGTCTTTTACATTAACATCACAATACAGCATTAAAACAATGTTTCTATGTTGAAAATTTCCAGTGTCTTAAATGTGTATGAATGTTGATCAGTGAATGCCACATTGAAAATAGAATTGCCAATTCTGGCTAAATATCATATGAATGCCTTTAGAATAAGCAAGAATTCTCTTTATCCTTGGTCTCATTTTCCACTTAAATTGATGAAATCTCATTACTAACATGCAACAATTACTGACAGAACAGAGAGCAAGTGAATGAGCAATCAAACAATGATAGTGAAAAGTTTTTACCTCCATTATCAACACTGACAATATCCAATGATTTTAGTTTGAAAGGATAGATAATTTAAAAGATACAAGCATACATATTTACTCTATGAACAGCAGGAGGAATTTTTATTTCATCTAACATGAAATATATTAAATCATGTCAATTTTAGCATACATGAAATTGGCAAAAGTTGGTTTATGATTTAAAGACAATTCCAATTTCTTAGATTCCATCGAAACTGAGTTATAACAAAGTTCAGAGTTCTTATAAATGACATTTTGATAATTAATTCTATGAAAAATATTTTATGTGTTAAATAAGAAATAGTTTGTTGCATGTATGTTTTACAAAATGTTTTTATTTTTCAAAACACGGTCACGATATTGTGTCCATGTTCATAGCTGATATTATTAAGTGTTAGTTTTTTCTTTTTATTAATAAGGCTTCCATTATTTTTAGCGCTCAGATGAAAAGAACATTCAGAAAGTTTTTATATAATTCATCATCTGAAAAGAAAAAAATATTAGATCACATGAGAAATTGTATAAAAAAACTAAATAAAAGCACCTTGTCTGTCGTATTCAATGAAATGTGTATGAAAGAAGGATTGCTGCTTAAATACACAAATATATATATATATATATATATATATATATATATATATATATAATAAAAAGGCTTAAACACTAATATTCCATGCTCCTTACCTTTATTATTAAATTATGACCATGGAATATTAGAGACAGAGGGAAACGGCAAGTAACCTACCAAACAAGCTTGTGTACATGGATGATGTGAAGGACAGTAAACAGAAAAACATTGCTAAGAGCTACAAAAGAGAGGTAGTTGTGAAGAGTTATGATCACCTACGAAGAATAATGTAGGAAATTAAATGAATTTGTTATATTTGACTTAGATTAACAAAAAAGAATACTTTTTGTAAAACGACATTGAACAGTTTTTCAACTGGGAAATAATTTTAAAACAAAAGTTATTTAAATTCAAAAGTTTACTCTAAAGGGGACCAAGTTGACCAACTCCAGAAAAACAGAAAGGTTACAGTGAATTTTTTTCCAAATTAATGTTAGTATCATGTTCCAGCTTTTGCAACAATGCACTTAAAAGTACTGACCACTCCACTTTGCCAGCGTTGCCTTGATCTTTTCTCTCAAGAAGCATGAAGAAACCATTTTCCACAGTTCTATCAATTCCATTTGGGCTTCATTCCTTTCTTCCTTATTTTTCCAATTCCACCTCCCATGATACATTCACCTTTAAGAAGAAAACGTCAGGTTCCTTTATTCTGTTCTCCATCAACTCACTTGGAAAGAAACTCACCCTAAGTCCAAACCTGCCATCTCTCTTTCTCTTCATGGTAGGCCTACAAATTATCAAGACATCTATCAATCACGTTTGTCCCCATCCCTAAATAATGTCGATTGAACATTTTCTTCTGAGGCAAACATTCTCTTGAGGGTAGGAGACATACCAAACATGACAGTGGACATTACACCTTTCTCTATGATTTATGCAGAAATGAAATCACACCTGGAAAGCATAGATTAATTTTGAAGGAATTTATTTCACAATTTTAAGATTTTCTACTTCATTTTTTTCTGTTTATTTGGGATTTCTTAAATTTAAACATAAATTTACAATGTGAGACAGAAATATTTTGTAATTATAAATATACATGGTTGATATGAAAGTAATTAATCAGATATACATTTTTTTTAATAACAAAGAATTAAATTAATAAGAGGAAAACCTTTTGAATGATATAAATAGTGTAAACTGTCATGATGGTGTGTCACCTTGACGTGGTAGGACAGCTTGCATGCTTCAATGACCCCCAGAGCTATGTGGGCAGGGGCTTTTATCCTTAGCAGGTCCAATCAAGCTCAACAGGTCTGTGGAGTAGGAGCCAGACAAAAGACACACTCTAGTCCTCCAAATTGGGGGTTGTGCTGTAGGCTAACAACCTACTCACTTAAAAACTGGCTTGTTACAGAAACCACAACAATATCTTCAAACAACGACATGGCTGAGGAAGAGTCCTCCAAAATGGAGCATGTGATGCATACTGGTGAAATTCCCCAGGAGGTGAAGGCAGCTAGCATGACATGGGCTGAACTGAAGAGGATTGCTTGGAACCGCATTCATTGGAGAGGTGTCATTGTGGCACTATGTTCCCCAAGTAATCAAGAGGCATAATAATAATAGTATAAATAGATTAAACAAAGTTAATAATTTACTGAAGATTACACAGATCAAGAGACACCTGAAGAAGGCCGGAGTGTATGAGAACCAAAATATTGTGCTACAACAACAATCATTAATTAGTCTAAAAGTAAAGAATGTAAATAAAGGGAGATTTTAAGAAAATAAATATTTGTAGTGTAAAATGATTTTTTTTATCATTATGTTGTGGATTTATTGATTTACCTACATGAGTTAATAAAATAAGAAAATGCTAAGTAGAAACGTTATTACAGGTGTCTGAATTTCCATACATTATTATCATGAAAAAAATATTTGAGTAATTGAAAATGACTCCTAATTGTAACAGTTTCTCGATCACTCTTAATTCCCTTTTTCACTGACACAGGTCTATGATTTTTTATTTTGAACCATGTTATAATTCCAACACTTTAAAATATTTTAATAAAATAAAAAAATTATAAAAGATTATGAAAAATAAAATTAAATATTTTGTTGTAACCATCTTCTTTTAGATGCTGTGTCTGTTCCTGACAACCATATTCTCCACAATTTTTTGTCCTTTGTAGATCTCAGTAAATTTTGTCTTTTTGTTATCTCTCCTAAACCTTGTTCTTCCATCAATTTACACAAGCTCATTAAGTAGATTATATGCTGTTTTCACCTGACCCTCTTGCCTTCAATATGTCCTGTAAGTGTCAAATTTTCCAAGCCTTCTTTCCCTATTATGTGCCCAAGAAATTTCAACTATCTCTTTCTGATGTTAAGTATAAGTATCCTTTTTCCCCCATTTTCTCATTGCTCACATGTTTGGCCCATAGTAATCTCAGTATCCATCTGTAGAATTAAATTTCTATTGCCTCAAGAGATGGTTCCGCATTCACTATACTGAAATAATTAGAAATACACTTCATCTTCTATAATAATTTTTCAGCTTCTTTTTTTTCATTCATTCAAATTAGAAACATAAATTAAAAACTGACACCAAATAATTAGACTTCACCTGAGATTTTCTAGCTGGGTGCATTTTCATTTCTATATTGAATCTTATTTCTGACTGAATAAAAATTTATACTCTCTTTTACATCATTGGTTAATAATAAAATTGATTAGAAAATTTGATTACTACATTTACTGCCATATAAAACTTTTCTTTTCCTACAAAAATCCTTAAAAAAATAAATTATTCTACATCTATCAGAATGATTAGGTTCAGGTAGTCCTTAAAGTTGAGGTTTACTGGAATGAGGTTAATTTTTAAATAGCACTCTCTCTTACACTTGTCACTTGTTGATGCCAGATTGAAGTATTAATTTAGGAATATAAATCAAAACAAAGTTAAAATATAAAAAAAAAACAATTACACACATTAATATAATTAGGACTTACAGCCATATCACATTAAGCATAGGTTAAGCATCATCAAATCTGGTCAGTGTCTAAATGGGTGACTGATTGAGAATGGCATGTGCTATAAGTTTAAATGTGTGATATATGGGTGGTGTAATTGGAGGATGATTCAGAATAAGAAATCAGAGAGCTGTGTTCAAATTCCAGTTGAGTGCATTACATTCACTTAAATGCAAATACCCTTGGAGGAATTATTAATCAAAAAGAGACATGAAAATCCAAGGATGTCACATCTGACCCTACCAACATGTATTCAGCCATCATGGTTTGACAATGGACTATTGCTCCCCATGATCTGAGGAAGGCCCACATCCAACAAAGGACCTCTAAAGGTTGAAAAGAAGATATATTTGGAGTGGTTTTTTCTTAAATATTTCTTGACAAATTATAAGCATTTATGAAATGATGAGAAATATGACAGGTAACAAATTATTTTTTTTTATCTTCTTCCTCTAGATGCCAGGACATGGGCAATCATGGTTCTCCACAAGTTCCCATCCTTATAATTCTTAACAATTTCTGTTCCGCCATCCATTTACCCAAATTTGTTAGGTAGGTTACTTCCGTATTCAGGATAGTTCTGTGAGTTTCACATTTTCTAAGCTTTTCTTCTTCATTATGTACGTTAAAATTTACAACTAATAGTTGAGCAGAATGGTTTATTTTTGTTGGATATTTCAAATATCTTTGATGCAGTGTCATCATTTACTGAAAGAAACCATTAAAAATTGGCACAATGAAAGAAATTCAAGTGACATTATATAACTATTACTACTGTTATGTGGTAGGTTCCTTTAAAACATGATTGATCACGGCTCTCCATAACTTCCTATCCTAGTAGCTCTTGGCAATTTTGCCCTATTATTACTTCTGCCATCCAGTTACACAAGCTTGCTAGGCTGATTACTTCCTCTCCTCTTTTGTCAACTTTAATCTGCACAAATTTAAATGCAATGTTAATTGCTATCTACTGTCACATGATTACTCTCTTCTATTTGGCTCATCATTAATATTTCTGTCCCTAATTCTTTCACAGCCTCTAAACCCTTGTTTGGGGTGATTCTGGTTAAAAAAAATAAAATAAAAATGAGATGAGGGTAAAGAAAAATTTTCAGCTCACTATCACTTCCCAGAATCAGACCAAATTTCCAAACATCAGAAATTCCTTCTTACATATACTGAGAACTTTTCAGCACTAACTGATAAATCTGTAAATTTCTTTGCATCTCTTATTCTCTTCATATATATATATATATATATATATATATATATATATATATATGTTTCAAAATAAAATTTCAAATTTTGCAGTGATTTCATAACATGCATATGTTATAAAATTGAATAAATAAGTATATACATATATATTAGAAATATGATCACCAATGTCCTGAAGGGACATGACTTATAGAATAAGAAAATTTTATCTTTCTTTTGTTAAAAGTTAAGGTTCACAAGAATTTCTTTAGTCAATATATTTCATTTCATTTCACAATTTTTGCTTTCCGAAGTGAGAGTTAAAAAGTACTGAAAGTTGTGGAGAGACATGATCACCCACATCCTGAAGTAACATGGCACATTGAATTAGAAGAAAATTTTATCTTTCTTTTGGTAAAAAAGTTAAGGCTCACAAGAATTTCTTTAGTCAATATATTTCATTTCTTTTCACAATTCTTGCTTTTTCTTTCTTTCACTTCTTATTTTTTCATTTTTTTTTAAGCTTTCATCTTTCTTGACTTGTTAGAGAATTTTTATTTCCAACCCATTCAACATTCCTTGCATTCCCAGAGTTAATGCTTTTATTTTCACCAAATTTTTAAGGATTTTCTTATATCCAAAGCAATATTTTTCTTTTCAGTGATGACGACCACATGACCTCAAGTCCCTCTTTGCAACAACAGTTTTCAGTTCTGGGAAATAAACCTGAGAGAGTTTTACAGCAAAAGACTTTTTTTTTCATTTTCTAATTTACTTAAGTAACAATACAAGTTTTGCTTTTATTTCATAGCATTGTTCCTCCTCCCATCCCCAATATTATTCTATATAATGAAATGTGTAAGAATTTCAATAAAATTTTAGCACAGATCTAAAAGCTGTTTTAATCTTATTGAACAAAATTTATGGAACAGAAGTGCAATACAGTATTATACAAGAACAAAACTACTTTAAAAAAAACACATATACACACACCTTTTGTTTTAACTTCATTCTCTCTTCTGTTTCTAAATTATGCACCTTAATTAGGGATAAAAATTAATTTAATGACATAAATAACAAATTCTTATATAAACATGCTTATTTGGGGCAAAGAAAAATCAAAGTGATTTTTTAACTCTTAAAGAGTGGGCATAACTTATTGATGATTTTTTTTTTCTTCTCATGATACAGGCATTACTCAATCATTTGAGTCGAAATGACACTAACTTGGAATTCTAAGATTTATCAGATTATAGTTTACTAAGATTCAAGTGATTATGTCATTTCCTGGAATTGTCTTCAAATCCTTCTGGAAAAGCCAGCCAGATTCAGTCACTTTCCCATCACTCCAATAGCTTCCCTATGCCTTTCCTATAAATACTTCCATGGTAATTGTTCAGATGAGCTCTTCTTTATGCCACCTAGACTTCTTGAATTTAAGAGCAGTACCAGATTAACAGCAAGCTCTCATCAGTTCATAATTGAACTGGCTAGATGTAGCCATAAGTTCTATGCTAACAGTTTCTTTCCTCACATTTCTCACTTGTGAAACTCTCTTTTAGCTCCAAATTTACCTTGGCTTTGATCTTCCAAAATTTAAATGCAATGTCAATCACTACCTTCTGTCTTCTTGATTACAATTCTATTGTTTTTATTTCTTACTAACAGTTCTCTATTTTCTTATTTTTTTCACAGTTATGGCTTTACAACCTTGCATGGAGTGAAAAGATTAAAAGAAATGCATAACTCCATCGTGTATGGAATGCTTCAAAAAGTATCATACAGTTAAAAATCTGAAATTGAGGAACCTATCATTTGTTTCATTTCAATTTTTTCTTTATTTTTAATAACTGAAATATGCTTTCCAGTTTTTTAATATATAATTAAAGTCAAAATAAAGATAAAAAACTACCCATACAAAAAACCAAAGAATTTTCTTAATTGTTTGATATGCATATTTATGTAATTGTTTGATAACATTTAAATGTCAAAAAGTCGCAATCCAATGTTTTTACTCAAAAAATAGCCAAGTGACCAACATAATTTAAATGAAAATACTAAAAATTTCTGCTATAGATTTCTCACCAATTTTTTATGCAGTAAAAATCAATCCATTTTTTTTCAAACACTAATTTTCAGAAGTGTTAGATCTCATTATTTCTTTCTTTGAATATTTCCTGTTATGCAAACATCTACAATGTTCGGCTAATGAGTTCATTCAAAAATCAAAGACAAAATTCTTTGAGTTGGTTACAACAGAAAATTATGCAAAGAAAAAGAACAAAAAAAAACACCAAGTTGAAAGCAGAACAAAAAATTTTAATCAATGGTTTTCTACATTTTTTCAGTCAATATAAGGCTCAAAACCCACTCAAAGAAGAGGGTAACTGAATGGGGCTATTGTAGGTGTATAAAAGGGGTGGGGGAGAGAGCTGAATATGATATATATATATATATATATATATATATATATATATATATATATATATATATATATATATATGATATATATATATATATATATATATATATATGATATATATATATGATATATATATATATATATATATATATATATATATATATATATATATATATATGGTGCATTATTATATATATAGGATAATATAATGGTTGACCCTAGATTTAAACAGTTTAAGATTGTAGTGATTGAGGGAAACAACCACTTAGGTGTCTTTTCCCCAACCGTCTGAGGAAGAAGCTATCTGAGTAGGATTTCCTCCTTATCAATGTTATATGAAGGGGATGGGGGAACATACCAATTCTGAGCTGAACTAGGAACTAAAGAATGCAGCCCATCTGAAAATTTCTCAGAAAAATAGTGACAGGTTACCAACATTTCAACTGTGAGGAAGGTGTTATAGAGTGAAAATAATGTATAACCTGTAAGGCTGGGTAAATGTTTCTGCATCGTCTCAAGGCTAGAAATTGAGGATTGGGCAGCTCCAGCCCTGATAAGGCAGAAGTACTGCATTTAGGGTGATGATAAGTTTATTATACTATTATGAAAAATTTTGCAATTACTTATTGTTGTCTGTCATATGCTCTTGTTTTAATGCTGAGAATATACGTTTCCCCATTTTCAGTAATTTTAGGTTTTTGTTATTTTTGGTCTTCATATGTGAATAATCTGAAGAGATGCTTGTAAATATAAGCAGGCTTTCATCATTATCTGGAAAGGAAAATTGAGTGAATACCCACTTGAGTTTGGTTTGGAGTTAACAGGTAACAGAAAAGTGCCGCAAACAAATGTATTTTTCACTATATTTTAAATAAAAGTTGTGAACCACAAATTTCCGAGACCAACATCAAACAAATATAAAATTATCTGTAAAGTTATTTAACAGAGGACAGAAAATGTGACACTAAAACCTGAAGGCACACTGAAATAGTGAAAGATGCCTTACAAAAGCTAAGAAGAGTATTAAGAAACAGAAAAAAATTCATTAGCAACAAAGAACAGAGTTCTAAATCAGTCCTCCTATATGGTAGTGAATGTTGGATAAACTCCTCACAAATGAAGAAGGTAAGAGAAATGATGTTCTACAGAAGGACGCTGAACATACCATGGACTGGACATATGAATATCGAAGAATTTTTAAGGTAAATGGAAACATAAAGCACACATACTTACAATCAGACAGGATGGTTGAAATTTCTAGGGCACATAATGAGGAAGCTGGCTTAGGGATCTGAACACTCACAAGGCATACTGAAAGCAATGGACAAAAGTAATCTACCTAACAGGCTTGTGTAAATCATTGGCATAACAGGGACTAGGAAGGGAGGTGAATAAACCTCATTAAGGGCTACAAAGGATATAAAGTTGTGGAGAGCTATGATCACACACATCCTGAATGGACACATAAAAAAGGAAATTTTTTTTCTTAATCCACAGAAGCAATCATTAAATTAAATATTTTTGAAAATTCTGTTAATATAATGGCAATTTACATCCTAAACAGTTTAAGACTTACTTCAAGTACACAAGACTATTTTTTGATGTTTATGCTGTTTGCATGTGATTAAATCCCAAAATAAAACTTGAAAGAAGATATTTAAATTATTACAATATGTTGTAAAATTCTTATAAAAGTTGTGATCAGATTTTTTATTAATAAGAATAGAAAATTGATATCTGACTTTATCCATTCCTAGCTTTATGGAAAGAAAGTCTAAAAATAATTTTTTTTTTTATATCATTTTGTTTGGAGATATTTTGGGATTACATAGACATTTTAAAGGTTTATATATATATATATATATATATATATATATATATAGAGAGAGAGAGAGAGAGAGAGAGATAGAAACATAGGTAGTATAAACAAAAAATACCATTCATTTTTTTAGACATTATAAATAAATAGACACTGGCTTTTATAGATACTGATGATTCTTATTCACTCTATAATGTTTGTATGAATCTGTGAATACTAACAATCATCTTTCATTGATTCTCACTATCAACAGACTGAATATTGTATTTTACCTAAACAGATTTTAAAATAGCACAAAATTTGTTGTTGATCAAGAAAAATAATTTGCTCCTGCTAAAAATATCCTTTTTTATTTTGTTTTTGGAGAAATAACTAAAAGTGAATGGGAAACTAGCAATAAAATATCTTTACTATCTACCTTCTTTTATGCAGTGACCCTTCAAAATATAGATGACCATGGCTCCCCACAACTACCTATCCTTTCTCTCTTAGTAGTCAGTCTACTTACTATCCCTCTCAAATCCCTGTACTTCCTTCCAGTTACACAAACTTGTAAGTTAACATAGCAAATTATGGTCAAAGGAGAAAAATGCAAAAAAGTTTCCTATTGTTGCTCTTGTCTCCAGTATGCCCTATGAGTTTTAAATTCTCCAAGCCTTTTTCTTCATTATATATCCGAGAAATTTCACTTAGCTCTTTCTTATTATAAGTACAACTATCCTTATTGTTTCTGTTTTCCTTAACACTTCATTGCTCAAATAGAGTTGGCATTAAATTACAATGGTGATTATTGTTTCATTTTTCTCCTATGACTTTAATTTACAGGCTTATGTTAATCATAGAATGCATGAATGTTTTATCCTATTTGTTTGATAAATCCTACCTTTGATATCACAGTTTATAGAAACAGTGAGTATTTAAATAAATGGCAAATGTGTATGGCTACCAAGACTACTAAATGTGATAAGAACATGGTTTCATAACCAAACACATAATTTTCTATATTATTACTCTGAATGTTAAGTTGGTTCGTTGTGTCATGCTAGACAATTTTTTCTCCAGCATGTATCTTAAATATTTTTAAGACTACCATTCTTCGATGCACAAAAAATTTGCTGCCATATCTGATCTGGTTCTTCTGCTATGTATTTAAAGATACTTGGTAAAATACAAAGAATCTGTAATGTTATTGGTCCTGACCTGGCATCTCAGATTCAGTCACTTACTCACTGCCATAGCATAGCTTCCCTGTACTTTTTCTATAAATATTTTCATGGCTGTTCTGATGAACTTTCCATTTTAGTACCTACTTTGCAAGTTTAAATGCACTATTAGATTTCCAATTAATTCTCATCATTTTATAGTTGAAGTGGCTAGGTGGAATCATAAGTTCAATGTTAACAGTTTATTCTCTTACACTACACACTTGTAAAATTCTCTTTTGGCTTCTTGCTATCCAGTCAACTTTGATCTTCAAAATTTTAAATGCAATGTTCATCATTATCTTCTGTCTTAATTCTTGTTCCTTCATTGTCCTCCTGTCATTTCACTCTCAGTAATCTCTTGTGTCTTAGTGGCTTTATTGTCTTACTTGAGGTGAAATGATTTAAAAAAAAAAAAAAGAAGATACCTATATTAGACATTATATATAGTAGACACTGTTTTCTTTTTTTTTTAACAGTGTGAATTATGTTTGCCAGTTTGTTCCAATCAAGGGATTTTATAAAAATTCTAACCTGCATCCCTTTTATAGGTGAAACTACAATCTTATTTTATTTGCTTTAAACCGCTCGGTCACAGTCCAGAAAGTTTCAATTATCTTTTTTAAGAAGAAACATATTCTCATTCAGATTTTGATAGTCAATCTTTGCTGATTTTTTAAAAAAAATTTGTTACCAAAATCCAAAGTAATTTCTACAATGGAATTTATTTTATATGACATTATTTCTTATAGCTCTAATAATTCTCCATATATAGTGGCTATATTATTTTCAATCAGATTTAAGAAGCTTGACTGATTTGTTTTTATACAGCTTATCAACCTTTTGTGGTTTATTTAGTCTACTTAATTCTGCCTTGATGAATGATTCAAAATTTTGACAAAAAATATTTAAGAATAAAAAATTAGAAATCAACATATTTAGTTAAATACTGTTAAGAGTTTACTAACTAAAGTTTCCTGTACTAAATAGCATTGTAGTTTTGGTAAAATAAGTATGTTTTAATGTCCTATTTTTAATTATTATCAAACCAGAAAACCATTCCTGAAATGCAAGTTTTATTTAAGCCTAATAATTTCTTCTTCAACCTCTTCTTTCAGGAAACTCTTTCAGTTGATATGGCCTTCAGTTTGTTTTCCACATTTATTGGTAAATGTTTCTCAACATGTTTTCTGGTTTGACTAGAATGTCTTTGCATAAATTCCAGGCCAGGTCTACCTGATTAAAGATTTTTTTTTTTTATCTCTGTAGGTTTTTTTTTTAGAGATTTGTATGGAAAATTGATCCATCTGTAGTTGGGTATTTACAATGAACATAACATTCAATCTTTGAGTTGCCATTTCTGAAAATATAAGAATTATCACCATTTGTAAGAATTATTCTTTTTGTTCATTATAAAGTTCATGGCCACAAGAGAATTCTATATGTTATTTTTCAGCAGAGAAGTTCAATTTTGAAAAATAAATAAAAGTTAATTACTGTTTATTCTGCAGTGATAAGATTGATAGACTCAAACAAATTATGCACAAATTGTTTTTATGATAAAACAAAGTATTCATTGGTTTGTTCTTTTCAAGATACATACTGTTATTTTATCTTACTTATTTGGTCTAATTTATGACATTACACAAGGTATTCTTTAATGCTTAAGGCTTAAAAAGGTAATTTTATCATAACAGGAACATTAAAATTTAATCTGGTTAAAAAACAAATCATGTTGGAGTAAGAATCAGAATATCCAAAAGGCACTACCAAACATCTTATCTTCTATGTTTATATGCAATGTACCTTCAAGGATGTAGTCAATCATAACACTCCAATGATTCCCATTTCCTGGCTTAGCCAACATTTGTCTTGTTACTAATCTCTACACTACCATGCATTTACAGAAAACTGTTGGGTAGGTTAATCACTTTTATCCCCTGTCCCTCTTCAATATTTCTCATGAATGTCAAATTTGTTTTTTGTTTGTACCCCAGAAATAACAAGTATCTCTTTCTAACTATATTTATAAGTGATTTTTTCAATCCCATTTCCTTTAAACCTTTCTTGTTGCTACCATGATCAATCCAGGGTATTCTCAGCATCCTTCTGTAAAACCACATTTCTCTTGTTTCAAATCTCATCTCCTTATGCAGAAATATAAAAGTTTGACTCAAACTGTTTGTTACAACAATGGTTACTCAATAGAAAGCGAGAAACAAGTCCAAACAAATCAATAATAGTAATTCCTTATCTCAAGAAGTTCAGAAATTAATAGAAAAGTCATTAAGCTTTATTTCAGCAAAATAATTATTCAGTAATCAATATTTGGTGCAGTTTGTTTTTGCTATGACAACATTTAGTTGATAAACACTGAAATGTTCAAAAGTAGTCAAACATAAAACAGAAAAAATAAACTTCAGACAATTTACCCAAAATTTTCATCTTGTTAGATAACTTAGTTGAAATTTGGGAAACCACTACAAAAAATCAGACAGATATACGTTGTTGTTTAATGATGAAGATAACAAAGAGATTAGCCATTTGCTTATAAGAAATGTTTCAGCATTCATTGACTGAATAGTTAGCATTACTCTCACTTGATATTCATGAAATCTTTCTTTTCAAACAGTTTAAGGTAAAGCAAGTTTCATCAGGTCCAATGTGACCACTCTTTTTAGTACTGATGCAGGTTCATTTCCTAACTTTTTGTCTAAGGTAGTGTGGAATGTCAGCATCTTGATCTTATGATTATTTTCCCTTCTAGTTATATTTGCTATCCATTACAATAATGGCTGCTGTTGAAAGTCTTTCACATGATGAAGTCTTTGTATTTGGTAATGTTTTTTGTGATTCTGTACTACCAATCTATGAGAGCTGATAAAAGCTAGTCTTCTTCTTTAAGAACTACCTATGCTTAAAGCTATTGTAAATCGTTGACCTGAGAAAACCATTGTATATGACTGATAATTTAGACATTTGTTGGGTGCCATTCATGATATCCATTTGATTATAGATGTTTAAACAAATAAATTGTCATCTAAGTTAGGCAAAAATGAAAATAACACTGACATCTCATTTTAATAGATATTTTTACCAAAATTACACAAAAATATCTTGGAATACTAAAAAGAAAACTGACTCAATAAAACTGCCATAGCCTTCAATCACAGCCTTCAGCTGACTTGGGTATTTCTTGTAACTCTTCAGGATACTCTCCTTGTTTAAGTTGTTGAATGCTGCCATAATTCTTGCTTTCAGTTCATTTTGTTGTTACAAAGAGTTTTGTTGGTCTCTTGCCCAACTACACCCCACACATAATAATCAAGTGGGGTTTCAGTCTAGGGAGTTAGGTTGGCACATGTAAGGGGTGATGTGGTCACAGAAATTGTCTGACAGCCATGACTGGGTTCTTCTACTTCAGTGGCATGGTGCAGAGTCAGGTTGCTTGGAATCAGGTATTCCAGCAGCCACCCTCTTGACCCAGGGCAGCACTGCCTTCTCAATGCCCTTGATGTAGGCCTCTGTGTTGAGCTTGAGGGCTTGAGGGAAGAGGAATGGAAGCATAACATCGCCATCACTAGTGACCACTCCAAACAGCTTTATAATCATCATTAGACTTATCCAACTCTTTCTGAATACTCTGTATTGTCCTCAGATTGATACTCAAATACTCTGAAATGTTCGTATTGGAGCCTCCAGCATAAGTGCTAAGCAGTACATGTTGTTGTTTCTTCTGGTGGAGTGAATTGTGTCATGGCACTATGTTCTCACAGACAGTGTCCAACAGATTGTACTAAACAACAGGCATGCACGAAATTAAAAATATAAAATGTCAATAATTTACCCATCGTACCTCATATATATATAATATATATATATATATATATATATATATATATATATATGTGTGTGAGTGTGTATATAAGGTTGAAACCAAGATCATGTATTCAACTGACCTGATTTTGAAAGTTAAAAGCTCTATATGTTATTTTTATTTTATTTTTTTCACACATGTATTGAGCACTTCTTAATACTACTGTTTTCTGGTTGGTTTCAACTCTGGCCATTAACCTTTTATGTATACATATGTGTATATACATATAGATCGGTATTGACATGGATAAACCAAATAACTAGATATTAACAACCACATATATCTACATTAGCATGCATACACAGGTTAGCAAATAAATATTTACCCAGTTTAAGGTGTAAACAAAACAGTGCTCAATGTGGTTAGACAGAGCTAAGAAATATATATTAATAAATATACATATACCTATTTTTGAAGTGCAACTTAAACTTCTTCCAACTCATCAGACACAAATTATTACTTTTGATTTTTTAAAAAAAATATATTAGATCTCATGGGAGGAATGTTAAATTAAATGCAGATTCAAAGCTTGAATTTAATATAAAATAAATATTGAGGTGTAAATGCAAAAAGAAGAATGTAGGTAGGGAACTATTGTAAAAAAAAAAGTCACCTAAAATATGGGAAGTGCATGTGATATTTGGATAATATATTTAATAAAATAAATATTTTAAGAGAATTTTTTTCTTGTGATTACAAGCTAACATTAGTTCATTTCTTTTAGTAAGTAGATTTCTGTCATTAATATTTTTGAGGATGAATCTGTTTTCCAGCAAACGCAGGTTGTATCAGTCGCTGCAGTTGGAAAAGAGTGTAGTTTTGGTGATGAAATTTCAGTTTACTACTGCTTTAATATCTCAGTAAAATTTTGAGAGTACTGTGGCATTTGCATATTGCTTATTGTTAAGAGTCATTTTATGATGGTAAAATCTTGTTTTCCAGTGATTGGCTGTGGAACTGAAATTAAATTTAATCTCACCAATATGTTTAATGCTAGCCTGGTAGATGACACCTTTATACATATATTTATTGTTCATCAGACAGTTAATGCCTTTTCAAGAATTAGACTTTTTTCTGTGTTAATATTGCTATTGGTTTTGCTTAAGTATTTGTTTAAAGTTACATTATTATGTTGTGCTAGATATTGTTCAAGGTTTTTAGTGCAGCTGTAACTAATGTTAATATTGTTCTTATTGAAGATTATTTTGCATAAAGGGTTATGGCTGAAATGTTTGTGTATTAAATATTATAATCATAGGAAAAGATTTCTCTTAAAAAAATGTTATCCTAAAATACTTTAATTCTGGATAAATATATTATCCAAATATCACATGCACTTCCCATATTTTAGATTATATATTGATTACCCACTTTAACTATTTTAATGTCTTATTACTTAATGATTTACCTGGCATTCTTTTATGCTTTAAGCTTGCCTTTTGTTTTTGTTTTTTTACAATGACCCCCTACCTACATGCTACTTTCCATATTTACATCCTAATATTACATACAGTTTGCATTAAATTTGAGCTTTGAATCTGTGTTTAATTTAGCGTTCATCCCGTAAGACCCAGTAGATTTTTTGTGCCTGATGAGTTGGTAGAGCAACAAAATTTTAAGTTGCACTTTGAACGTAGGTATACATATATTTATTAATATATATGTATAGATAGATAGACAGAATATGAATAAACATGTAAACATTGCACAGTAATGATGATTTAATAAATAATAAATAAATAAATATGATATAAATAAATTCATTAGCGATGATGTTCATGAAATATCTATTTAGGAAAAATAATGATGAGTGTAGACACCCATGTTGAAAGAATTGGGAATAAGTCATACCACCCTGAAAATGATTGCAGAACAAAAACTGCTCGATGAAGAACAGAGCAATATAAAATAAGACGTAAAATAGTTGCTTATTCACTACTCTATTTTCCCCATTTTGGCTCACCAGGCAGTAAATGTTTAGGAACGATTTTACTTTATATATATATATATATATATATATATATATATAGTTTATGAAAAACTAGGTAATCCATATGGTTAAACCTAAGGAGGATAAAAGCCAGAGAGCTCAATGTAAATACCGAGCAAATAATTTAAATAAAAACAAACCACTTTAAGGTTCCATGTAATAAATTATTTCACCACAGCCCTTTTAAAAGGACTGCGAATCATCAGACTTTACTTCCAAACAAAAAAATGAAACGAAAATTTACACATTTTTGGCAGGCCGTATTAAACATATGTAAATTGAGGAAGTGAGGGGGGAGAGAGAAGACATGAGTGAGTTAGCAGATATTGACACATTTAAACGGTAAACTTAACGAAAGTTATATATTGATATCGAAGAGGTAGAGAAGAAAAAACCCATAGAGAGAAAAAGAGGGAAGGAAGTTAAGAGAGAAGATGTCACTAATTTTCTTTGTAAAAAAAGGCTAGAAACAGACGCTGTTATTTTGCTTTATGAAAAACTAGGTAATCCGTATTATATATATATAAAGAAAAAAGAAAAATCAAAACCATTGATGGAACAACTTGCCAAAATCTAAAACTCTTAACCAGATCCAGATAAAGTCTCAAGCAAAAATGACAATACTGAAAAAAGAAAAAGAGGAAGGAAGACCTACCTACTAGGATTTAACATTGTTAAGCATGTATATATATATATATATATATATATAGAAAGAGAGTGAGAGAGAGATAGGACAGATATAATAACAGCATATACAGGTCTAAATTATTAAGTTATACTTTGAACTATTTTGAAACTCAGAAATGATGTTCTATTCATTCTAACGTCAGTCATCATTGATGTAACAAGTCTTCCCAGTGACTGGTACCAATTAATATAATAAAAGTTTTGTGAGTAACCAGCAAGTTAAGCCTTCTAATCAAGTGTTAGGGGTGGGATGTTGTGCAACCTCCACCCACCAAATTTCTTTTGATATATGTCCTATTTCAAGGTCATTTTGAGTAGTAGGAAAATATAATGAATATAATAAAAGTTGCAACATTTGTTTATTCTGCATTGATTTTGTAGAAATATATATCCATGAAAATGGCATTTTGATATTTCAAGGCGTGGTTCCTGCACAGTCACATGCCACAGTCATCATGAGGGTGTTGTAATATGCATTTCAATTCACTGTTTTGCTGTTCATTATATCAAATTTTTTACTTGTACTGCAATGAGTTTTAAAATGAGTCAGTAACTGAAAAAGGCAACCATAATAAATATAAAATTAAAAGTCACTGGATTCAACCAATGCTTTTATCCACTGGGCTATGAAGAAGGCTGTAGTATACAACAGCCAAAACATTGTGAATATGTCAACAAAGATGAAGACAACAGTCCAAACACTGTAAATAGTGTAAGTAAGAACATTTAGTAATATAAAAACAGAAATATAAAAAAATCATGCATTGACCATAGAAGGATATATTGTTGCTGACATTGCCAAAAGGTGAAGTAAACTTTATCAAGAAACGATGACAAGATTAATGTGTAAAGATGGATGAAAAGTTTAAAGATGGCAAAATCAGTGTTGACGACAAATTACATTGTGGAGCAATACAAAACGCCTGAAATAATTTTTGCAAAGTGGATTTGACAAGCAAGTTCAAAGTTGTCACAACTATATCATCACAGATTAAAACCATTTTGAATAGACAAAGAGTTCTTCTAAGCATGGATGTAATTTCAGATGCTGTTAATAAAGTAAATATGAACTGAAAGGATTACTTTCAAAACGTACTTCATATAAATATACCTAAAAGTTTATCTCCCTTCTTATTCTTCTATGTGCCATGTTCCTTCAGCTCATTGTCAATCATGGCTTTCCACAGTTTCCTGTCATTTGTAGCTGTTAATAATTTTTGTATTTTTGCTCTCTTATGATACATGCTATTTTCCTCTAATCCCCTTGCCTCCAATATGTTCTGTGAGTGTCAAATTTTTCAAGCCCACTTTCCTCATTAATTTCAACTATCTCTTTCTGATGCTACATATAAGTGTCCTTTTTGCTAGCATTTTTGCTAAAACTTTGTCATTGCTCATATGTTCAGGCAATGTTTATTCTCAGCATCCTTCTGTAGAACCACATTTCTGTTGCCTCAAGTCTTTTCTTTATCTATGAGGAGATATATAGGAGGAGCCTATTACATGAGAGTTCATTACTCTTTTCTTTGTTTCTAATGAAATTTTCCTGTTCATTAATACTTTGGTTCACATTAATGCACTTTGGGATTTCAGTACTTTCCATCTTCTGATAAAAAACAAGATATTTAAATTTTAGTACTTTCTTGATTTTGCTATCTCCAATTTGTAATTGGTATGTTGAGCTGTTCCATTTGCTGACATCCATACATTGTCTTCTTGCAATTGATGTTTTGTCCTTTCTTCTCACTTTCCTTCACTACCTTCTGTAAGAGTTCTTGTAGGTTCCTTTCTTTGTAAAATGTTGTCAATGAGAATAAACTATAAGACTCCATCCCAAAAACATTACTTTGCCATTAAACTGCATGTATTATCAAACAAAGGAAATCTAGCTGAAAGACTTTATTTTTCAAGAACAAGAAAATTAGAAATGCTTTTGTGTTATCAAAAAGTATAATGATGCATAAATTGTTGAAAGAGTGATTTTGTTCTTTCAATGTAGCAAAATAAATTTTAAAAAGTAATTCATGATGAAAGTATCGACTTTTTAATATGAAAAAATACACCTACAAAATTTGACATCTAATTGGATCAAATTTGCTAGAATTTGACCTCCAACAATATCAAATTTGCTAAAATTTGACCTGCAACAATATCAAATTTGCTAGAATTTGACCTCCAACAATATCAAATTTGCTAGAATTTGACCTCCAACAATATCAAATTTGCTAGAATTTGACCTCCAACAATATCAAATTTTGTAGAGGTTTATATTTTTGTGTGTAGTACACAAATACTACTCAAATTATTGGTCATCCAGAAATTGATGGCTCCTTTGCTTATTACCAAAGATATTAAAGCTTACCTGAGACCTTACATGTCTTAATGCAACATGGAGTTACAGTTAAGGCAGGGAGGAGGATTTTTGGTGACTAGTTTTTAGTTATTATTTACTTCCAATCCTGAAAAGCCAGAAATATGTGTGTTTAGATGAATTATGACCATTAACCAAAAGACATGTTTGGTTGTCCACTTTTGGCACAAAGTGACATATCAAAGCAGAGTCTTACACCATCACTATGTAAAATAAGTGACAAAACACTTGACAAACATTTATTCACATCATATTTTTTTAAATTAATTTAATTCAGGTATTTTTAATTTATATTTCTATGAGTTTTGCTTCATTTCATACCTAATCAAATGACTTTATTCACCTCAAGATGACCGGAGTGGCGCTAACAGAGTATGAGATTCAGGAAGCAGTGCAGGAAGACAAAATGAACAGTATTCTAAAAATCAATAGACTATCTTATGATGTGTAATTTAAGCTGCTACACATATTTAATCCTTTGCTGCACCCATCTTCATGAAGCAAGAGGATGTACTCTAACTTTTAAAATGAGGCATGGTGACATCACTATGCAAGAACAAACAAGGCAGGAATTGGATTAATAATTCTCTGCCCTTAATTCCATTAAATTCAGAATTAAAGATTTCAGCCAAGATTTAAGCAAACTGACTTCATGCTTTGCTGAATTATCTAATAGCCATCAGAATTGCACAGGGAAGGGTAGAACTTTTCAAGATAAACTAAATTTGATGTACATGTACATAGAACAAGAAGACTATTTTTAGCAGTCAAAGATGTTTAATAGGGTTGATGACCATGTTTTGAAGGCTTTCTTATCAAAAGGTTTTGTAGTTAGGTTTAAAGGAATATTTCTTCAAAGGGAAGTGCCACAGAATGCATTTTTTACATATACCCTCAAATTATTTACTCATTAGTCTATCTTCCAACTATATATAAAATTCTATGACTTCCATTAGTCTGTCTGACCGTCCGTCAGTCACACTGTCTAAAATAGCCATACATTGACCAATGGAAATCAAATTTTGGGGAGAAATTCAAGCAGGTAAAGGGGTACAAAGTACAACTGGTTTTCCTATAGTATGTAAAAAATGCAAAGTAGGATTTTTGTCATAGTATTTTTCCAAAAAATTAGCTCATTCAAATTTCAATCAGTTTGCAAAATGGAATGAAACAGTTTATAAATTTTGATAAAAAAATGTTACTGATACTTTCAACAATACTAAGTACTATAAGAATTTCAAGATGCATCAGTGTGTTGCAAAAAAATTCAAGTGTACCAAACTACCTAAAATAGAACCTAATTTCTGGAATGAGAATTTATCATTAGTAACATCATTTAAATGTGGACTATTGACCCCATCTTTGTTGTCCTTCCCCAAGTATATGTCAAATGAGCTCTTTGAAGATGGCAAGATTGTTCTTATAAGTAGACTGCCCATCTCTAGGGATATCTCATCTAGTTCTTATTTAGTACTGTTCAGTTACTGCTCACTACACTTTCCCTGAGACCAATTACACACTACTCGGCCCAGGGATTGAACTCACAATTACTATGTCACCAAATTCATGAAACAATGCATTTATTCTCTAGGCTATTGTCTCATAGCATAATTCTGTATGGAGAAACTCACCTGCCTGATGATGAGTGTCATTTATCATGTGTGACTGCACTCACTGAAGCTTCTCATTTGTTAATACTTGCTGTTGAAGACTTGCAGGCATTTGTCTGTCTGTCTGTCTTTATTGGCAGAAAACATATTATATTTCTATTATTTCTATGCTAGGATGACTAAAGAGACCCTCATAGCCTATCATATATGCCAATTCTTTCAGACAAATCTCTAGTGTTCTTCTTCATTCTCCAGTATTTTCATTTACTGCACAGATGTTGATGACTATCCTTCTTCCTCCATACATGATCTGCCATGAGAGATTTCATTGTCTCTTCGCTCATTATTTTATATTATTTACAGTTGTAGCAAAAAATATAAATGTTAAAATAGCCATCCCCTAAATATGAGGCTGGAGAAATATCAAAAAGCCATAATCACAGTCTACTCAGATATTTTATCCATAGCTAGGTAGAAAAAGAATGGATTAATACCTTTTGAAAGAGCATCAGCACAAATTTGATGCAACAGACTTGGCCAGAATTTTAACTCAATCCATCAGTTTCATTTTCATCACTGCTATCCATTATCATAAGCATATATCCATGCTGAACTTAAATTAGCCAGAAAAGATGAGGCGTTATAGACAATTTCAAATTGGTTGTAATTTTAAAGATGTTGTCAAAATATTCCATTCTCCATTGACTAATTGTCCCAATGCTGTAAGATTGATCACATTCAGAAAATAAGGATTATTTTTAATCATTACATCCCAAGCAAGGCAATAAAGAGACTAAAGCACAAGTGTTAGCAGTGAGTGAGTGAGTGAAAGAAAATGAGAAAATACTGAGGGGAGAGGAGATATTAACATTGCATTTAACTTTTTTAAAATTGTAGGTGACAAGAAAGGAAGAAGTCCTTAGAGAGTTGTACAAGTAATAAGTACAAGAGAAGAAAATATTATCACAGAACTAATGCTTGCAATTAGCAATTTCATCAATAAAATGATGAAACCTACCTGCCAATCTAGTACTTATTTGATACAAAAATAAGTGTAAAGTTTTGCATGCATAACAAAAATTGAATTTTTTTTTATATTTGTTAACCGCTTCCAACTCATTATTTCTATTTTTAATTTTCCCTCCTGGTTTATTTTTATTCATTCTTTTGCTTTTTCTATTTTCTTTGTTTGCAGTGTCTGGCACAATAAACTGAATGAATCTAGATATTGCTGTATTTTCCTATCGGCAAATGTCTAGTTCAGTTCACAAACAATTACTTAAATTGACTTAGTAAAAAGTACAAAAAGAGATTAATTAAATTTATTTTAAGCCTGTGGGTCTTTCTTTGAATCTTGTGGAATGGTGCTACAGAATCACAAAGAATTGCACCAAATAACAGAAGCCACATCACATGAGAATTATCAACAGAAGAAAAATGGATACACATGTAACTCAAAGAGAAAATAATGACATAATCAAAATACTGACATTCCACACAACTTCAAACAAAAGGCCAGGAAGGAAACCACTATTAATACTGGAAAGAGTGATAACAGATTTGAGAAATCTATTTTCCTGGAAAATTGTTTTAATAGAAAGATTTAATAAATTTCAATTAACTGTGGCAGTGGCTGTTTGGTCAATGAATGCAAAATGTTTCTTAAGGAAACAGCTGATATTATTATTACCATAAGTACATTTGTTCTTAAAATTAAAAATAAATGTTAAATCATGCCATATCTTTTTAGTCCAACTAATTTGAAATTAATTCAAGTCTTTTACCTGCCTTTTTTTTTTATTGTTCATCTACAATGAGGAATGCTTATTTGGGTGTGAACATCTTCATATTACAATTGATGCCAAGATTTTTACATTTTTGAAACATCTGAGAATATTTACCCTGATTTAAAAAAAAATTCCCTGTGTCATTAATGATTTGTTTTTCTTTATGGTTTATCAACCTATCATAGTTTATTTAAAGCAAAAACTTATTTTGGACTGTAGGAAGTTGCTTACACAGTATTCTCTAGCCCCCACCTCCATCTAAGCACTGAGCCAACTTGACACTGCTTAACTTTGCATAGGCCCTCATGACATCACAAGTTTATAAAAAAATATATCTTTTTTTATTTACAAGAGTAAAATGGTCACATCCACAAGTGCTAGTTTTACCAGATAACTCAGTACTACCTGCCACTAGTATGATACTAGTGTTGTGATGACATGTGTCCTGGTTGCATATCAATGTCTGTGTCTCTGCAAATAATCATCCAATACATTCAGTCAGTCTTGACCAGATGCAGGCTAAATTTACATGTGACTGAATGATAACATTGCTGGGTGAAGGGCTTACTTTGACTCAATGGAATCAATGGCCATGAGTCCATGACCAAGGTGAGCCATCAAGCTGGAAAAAATATGCTCTTAGAGAAGAATGGGCTCTGCTGGATTAACTTGTTCAAAACTTGCTATACAGGAATGAATATTTCTCTGGGTTTCAAACAAGATATGTGGAGGGAATAGATCAGATGAGAAAATGAGCACTAACTTTGCACCCAGTCATGTGATTGATGATCATGATGTAATGGCTATATTTTGATGACTGAAAACAAAGGGTTGCAAATTCCATTGTTATATTCTACTTCAAATTAGATCTCTTTCTGATTCGTTCTACATGTCAGTTGGATGTGAACACTTTGCGACCAAAGTACAAAATAAAAGTCATCATCTGAGCATCACATCCACCCCATAAAAATATAAAAATAACAACATAAAATAAGCCAATTACAAATGTTGCCACCAAAGAAAAAAACTTCAACAAAAGCCAAGTGAAGGAGCCACTACAACTTGGCTTTTATGAAAATCACTCATAAACAACTGAGACAAATTTGTTGTGAATGGCAAACCTTACCCTAAACCTCTCTCAACACACCACCATTATTTCAGTCAACCAACCCAACAAATACTTTGACTCCATTCATTACTAACTATACCCTTCCTTCAAAAGATACCTTCCTTGCCTACATTAGAGACATTCCACTCACATCCGCTGTATCAACAATATAAAATAACTTTATATTTATAACTTTTGCATCACTGGTGGTACTGCCATTTTGTTTGTTCTCCTGCACTACTATATGCACATTTATAACACCATTCCCAACAAAATAGCTTATTCTACCTTATAAGTATGAGTAAATAAATGTGGAGTGACTTGATTAGCAGGTGCCATGTGATGTAACTTTAAACTGTCATATTTAGTATAGTGCATTTTGTGATGATCAAAGTTAAGGCCTGAGAATTAAAGAAAAAAAAAACAAAGTTCAAAAATCAATTTCCTTAACTTTTCCTAAG
>CAHIKZ030004013.1:855000-912500 GCA_903632075.3 Acanthosepion pharaonis
TCAGTCAGTGTGTTCAATATATATATATATATATATATATATATATATATATATCAGTGAACATACTGATTGATGTTTTTATATATTGGAGCCCTAACTATTCAGTTCTAATAAGTGAATTGCCAAACAATTTATATACCAATGCATAAGATTTGATTGTCATAGTACAATCTTGTGTAAACCCGCCACACCTTTTTGATGACCTGATAACCAATATTTTATGACCCAGGCAGCTAAGGCAAAAAGTTTCTAAACAGCCTTCCTGAGGTTTGAATTCAGAGTTTAATTTGTTTTAGACTGCCAACCAAGGCTACAGAGCCCAGTCTGCCTTACTATTTAGCTTACATGAATGAAGAGAGAATTATTCAATAGTTTCCACTTCATTTTTTATGAAAGTTTGACTAATTTCAGGGTACTAAAATTGTTTATTTCATTTTGAATATTGTCTTATCTGGCAAGTATTAATGCAACAACCATCAACTCTAAATAGATAGAATGTATAATTGTTAACAAGAGGAACAACATGTCATATGACTTATGAATTGGAGATGTGAAAGTCAAATAATTACAGAAAATTCAAAAGCCTATTGGAATAGTAATGCCTTCCAAATGCTAAACAATATATTAAGAAACAAAGAAAAGTGTGCTGAACTGCTATGCAGTGTCAATATTTTCATAAGGCAGTGAATGCTGAACAACTTCCTCACAAATGAATAGATGATTAAAAGGGACAGAGATGTTCTGCAGAAAATTCTGAGAATACCATGGATGAAACATACAACCAATGAGGGAAATATAAGTAAAATCAAAACCATAGACAAGTGTATGATAAAAGGCACCTAAAATTTCAAGGACATATAATGTCAAAATTGCAACTTGTCAAGAAGGGACAGGTGAAATTTAAGAGACACATCAAGAGGAAAGACATTTTAAAGACACATCAAGAGGAAAGACATTTTAAAGATACATCACTGGGAAAGACATTTAAAGACACATGAAGAGGAAAGATACATAAAGAGAAAGACATTTTAAAGACACATCAAAAAGAAAAGACATTTCAATGACATCACTGGGAAAGACATTTCAAAGACACATCACTGGGAAAGACATTTCAAAGACACATCACTGGGAAAGACATTTCAAAGACACATCACTGGGAAAGACATTTCAAAGACATATGAAGAGGAAAGATACATAAATAGAAAGACATTTTAAAGACAAATCACGAGGAAAGACATTTTAAAGACACATAAAGCGCAGAGACATTTTAAAGACACATAAAGCGCAGAGACATTTTAAAGACACATAAAAAGGAAAAAGATTATAAAAACACATAAGTAAAGTGATTTTTAAAACATTGAATGTAAGAAGAACAGAAGAAAACAGAAAGTACCCTATCTAACAAGCATGTTTAAATGTACAGCAGAAGAGAGACTGGAAAGCATAGTAGGGGGACAAAGTGCTTTGAGTAACAAATGATAGGAAGTTGAGGAGAGCCATAATTGTTCATATTCTGTGACACAGCGCATAAAAGTGGATAATTGGTATAACATGGATGAGTAAATATTTGGTTAGCACTTACATGCAGACTTTATTAATTTTAATCTTCAACATTAGCCATCATGAGAAGAATTGATAAACGTTTGATTGATGAATATTTTTCAGCTCAAAACTTAAATCTTTCTTTTATTTAACAGCAACAAATACAAGATAAATCAGAATATTTAAAAATAAATTTAAACATTTCTATAGAGCATGGTCAAAGATTTCAGTCTTCATTTTCTGTAATAAAAATATCTTATTTTTATTACAGAAAATAATCAATAAGAGAAATTATATTTTCTAAGTGACTGGATTTTTATTTCCAATCTGTGATTCTTATTTAATCAAACGGAAAAACTCTGATGCAAATCTGCTACATGGAAATGTCACACAAATAAGGTATATGGAAATCTCATGCAAATATGGTATACTAAATTATCATGAAAATTGTTATATTAAGATATCATGAAAATCTGGTACATGAGAGTATCAATTTACTGGTTTTATAGGTTTTTGTAATTCTTTGTCTGCCCAGTAACAGTGAAATATGATTTCACTAATTCTACACAATGAGACGATCCTGTTTTGCATCTAAAATTAATTTATAAACCATTCACATTGAAATGCAATCAAATTGCTTTTAAAGTAATACTTTGTGAAAAGTGAATCAAATATAGGTAGACTCAATAGCTATATACTTATTCTGTTTTATTGTATGTACAAACATTATGCACTTCCACCCAAGATCAAAGTGTAGTATCTATCTAATCCCTTGTCTTTCTGAACAGAAGACAATACTACTTCTTGACTGAGACAGTTACAAAATAATATTAAGTGGGAAATAAGAAGAAAAAACAAGGGGAGAAGAAGAGAAGGAAAATAGAAAAGCAAGGTAGTATGAATGTGTAAGAAAAATAGGGGGAATGGAAATATAAATATATGTAAACATACAAAGAGGAGAAGGGAAAAAAGAAAGATGAAGAACGACATGGTTTCATATTAAAAGACAATGATTAAGACTTGAAAAGCAAGCTAGGATAGAAACAATAAAAACTGAGAGACATTAAACATCTTTATGGAATGATTGAGAAGACTTATTTCTTTTACAAATTCTCAAACTTCTGCAGGTTATTTAAAGCCAGAAAAAATTTTTAAATTGTAAGAATTTTATGAAGATAATATTTTACTGATACAAGTCCTACTAATGAACCCATAGCTAGGGGAAGAGGCAGACACATACTTTTCCTCAAGAGTATTTGTGTGTAAATGAATATAATAAACTAGAGTGGAACTCCTCTATCCAATTAACAATTCCAAGTGATTATCCATTACATCAACCAAACATCCAAGTTTACAGCACGTGGTATTCCCAAGCAGTCACCCATCTAGATAGGGACCAGGCTCAGCATCACTTAACTTCAGTGATTGTAGAGGTCAAATGGCTGCTGATGTCCAAAACAATAGTTAGCCATGGCAAAAGATGTTTTTTTTTAATTTTAATACCTCCAAACTTAAACTTCTCTCCATTAATCAGCTCAGAGACTCCTTGCTGCTTTCCATCAGCATGGCTGATACTATCCTCCAAGAAAGTGACCTGTTGCACCTTATCGGGGTCACATTCTCTGCTGATATGAAATGGAAAGACTATATTAAATCCATTATTAGGTCAGCTGCTAAGAAAGTCAGTTCATTACGTCAGGCAACAGAATTTTTCACTCCAGAATCTATCTTACATATCTATAGGTTTACCATTCATTCATGCTTAGAATATTTCTGCCACAGTGCCCTGCTATTTACATTGAGCTCCTTGAGAAGATACAAAGAAGAATCTGCAATATTAATACTCCTGATCTGGCAGCTCAGCTCCAGTCACTTTCCCACCACTGTAAGGTTGCATCTCTGTCTTTTCTATAAATTCTTTTATGGTAACCATTTGAATGAGCCCTTTGCTATGGTACCTAAACTTTTCGAATTTATGTACAGAACTAGATTGGTATCAAGATCTTTAGTTGAGCTGATTAGATATAGCCATAAATTCTATGTTTCTTCTCTTACACTTCTCGCTTGTGGAACTCTCTTCTGGCTCCATGCTTTCCAGCCAACTTTAATCTGCAAAAACTTAAATGCAATGTCAATCACTATTTACCGTTCACCTGATTACTCTCTTCTCTTTCTGCTCATCACTATCTATTTCTGTCTCTGATTCTTCCACACCTTGTCTTTTAGTGGAATTATTTCCTTTGCTCTGGGTGATTCTGATTATAAAAACAATGATATGGGCATAAGCCCAAATAACGGAGAAATAATGTATTAAGAGAGAGTGATAGTACTGCATTTAATTTTTTTCACATATGAAGTGAATCCAGGTTTGTATGACATTCATATAAATACATGAATTGGGAAATTGAAGGGATGAGAGAGATAATGAGAAGATACAGCCAAAGTGTGAGAAAAAAGAAGAAGCATGAAATTGATATTCTTAGTTATCAAAATGATTCATCGTTTTTTGGAAAAATATTCACTGGGAGATTTTAATTCAAACCACCAGTTTTATTAAATATTCAAATGAAATGGTTTGTTCTAGAGTGTTCACAGCCTAAGTTAATGAGTAGTAGAACATTTTCTGAATGTTTAATAAAAAATATCATTGGAATAATGATGCTTTGGGTGGATTTTTTTCTGTAAAAAGAATAATTATTATTATCATTTTATATATATATATATATATATATATATATATATATATATATTAATCTAAATATTGGAAATATCTGTATTTATGGGTATTGCTGTATGCAGACATAAGTATAGGAATAAAATGCAAACAAAATGCTAGTAGGTAAGGTTAAAGTAAAGAGTTAATTATTAATACCACATTATTCAAAATTGATTGCTCAGATCATGATGTGCAACAACTTATTTAAAAAATGTAGAACAATACAATGAAAAATTAAACACAATAACCTTATTGGTTGAATTTAATACAACCTACTTGATTATATAATTTTTTCAAAAATTATAACAAACATGTTATAACATCACTACAAAAATTGCCATTTCAATACTTCTGCTGTCTTATCAAGTGATGATGTTGAATGTGATATATATTATAAATTAACTGATTTAAAATATTGTTTCTTCACTACACAGGAATTACCATGTTTCAAAAACCGAAGCAAAAAACTTCAAATTTAATTACATAATTAAATTAAAAGCATTAGTTCTGTTTCATCTTTCAAAATTTCCTTGATGATGAAACAGAACTAATGCTTTTAATTTAATTATATAATTAAATTTGTTTTCAGCTTTCGTTTTTGAAACATGGTAATTCCTGTGTAGCGAAGAAACCATATTTTAAATCAGTTAATTTATAATATTTATGCTCTGTAAATTTATATTGAGCTCTGTTTTGTAAAAATAGAAATATCAATAAGAACACCGGATTATATATCTTACTGTTCTTTCTTTTTACTATAATATATATATATATATATATATATATATATATATTCAAGTGCATCAATACAATGAAAATAAAGAGATTAAATGAATTGAGAATTCACAAATACACATCTGAAACTAATAAGCAAGAAGGTAAATTTGAAACACCTGTTTTTCAATTTCACAATCTGTATTTTATCTTCATGTTTGTTTGGCCATGATGAGAAATTGCTTATGTTCTTGACTGATAGGCAATATGAATTGAAAATTCCAATGACAGAAAATTGAAAAACAAATGCATAAATGTTTTGTCCAAACTGAAACAACTTAGATAAAACCAATACTGCTAAATGAAAGACTGATATAATATTTTTTTTAATAATGTTCACCCAATAAAAGGCCCAAGAGTTACTCAACATAGAAAGTTACAGAACGATGCTGTTAAATGAATATAAGAAAAGGAGGTAAGAAATGCATTTTGTGAGGTTATATAGGAAAGATACTTGAAGATCTGTGAAACAAAGATAGGAATAAACACCATGGCAGTCAGACTCCAAATGACAAAAAATAGTTTCTGAGTTGGAGGATTGCACATCCTTCTGGTTAATAAATTAATCCTTTGAAAATAAATATTTAACATTTTTCAACCAATGGATTGCATTAACACCAACATTAAAAAAAACATGCTTTGTGATTACTTTCAAGAGTAAGCAGTTTCTAGGCAGACAGAGGAAAAGGAGAGACAGACAGCAATAGTTTACGACTTGTTCAGCCTAAGAGAAATTCCCTTACTCATTAACCTGTCTTCTTCACCAAGCTACGTGACACTTACACTTTCATCCTCAATTTCTCCCTTGCCTCTTTTTTTTCATACATACATATGAAGAAATCATATTTCTTTTCCTCTTAACAAACAACCACAAACAAGACTAAGAAAAATTTAGTTGTAAAAAACATGAAAATAAAAATATATTTTTATATTAAAAAACTTTTTGTGCCTTTTTCTTTGTAGGTTGATTCAGACAGATCTTAAAAGATCTTTGGGAAAATCCTCTCAGGTGTCTGTTGCACAAATTAGCAGATCTTGGCAACAAGCTGTCTTAGTGGAACTTCCTTCTTACTAAAGGAATATCATGGTTTGCTTAAGTGTATGTGGCAAGGCAGATCTTAGCTGCGAATGTCAGCACTGGTGAAAGTATGACATGTAGCTTGTCAGAACATTTGCCATGGAAATAGTGATAGAGTAGTGAATGGCTTGCAATGTGTCATCTGTGGGAAAGGGATTGCAAAGAAGAAAATAATTCATCACCCACAAGGATACCTCATGATAGTGACAAGTAGAAAAATATAGCAGTAAAGCATAATCTCAGGATATGAGTTCCGTTCAAAAGAGATACAAAGAAGCTACTTACATCTGAAATGTGACATAATAAATATGCACATCTTTTCCCATGTGCTATGCTCTTTCAGGACTTGGGAAATCATGGCCCTCCACAACTTCTTATCCTTTGTAACTGTCAACAGTATCTGTCTTCTTACTATCCATCCCATTCACTTTTTCTGCCATCCATTTACACATTCATTAAATAGGTTACTTCCTGCTTCCCTTTGTCCCTATTACTTAGAATATGCCTTGTTAGTGTTATATATTCTAAACCCTCTGTCCTCATTATATGGCTCAGAAATTTCATCTCTCTTTCTGATTTTAATTATAAGTATCATTTTTCAGCCTATTTTCTTCAAGTCTTTTTTGTTATTTATACTATCATTTTCTCAGCATCCTTCTGTTGGTCCCATCTCTGTTGCTTCAAGCCTCATATTCATTGATGAGGAGATTGTTCAGCATTTACTGCCATAGAAGAGGACAGATATTACATAGCAGTTCAGGACTCTCTTCATTGTTACTAATGAAATTTTTCTGTAGCTTAATATTGTGCTTATCTTTTGGAAGGCAACTTTTGATCTTCCAACATGCCTTTAAATTTTGCTATCATATTTTCCGTTATATGCCTAAACACATCCCAGTATTTAACCTCCTGTACTTTACAATGATTTATTTTAACTCCTGTCCTCATTTTTGTTGTTGTACTTGCAGTGTTTCAGCAGTTGTATCCTCTGCTCTTCCTCAAGTGCCTGTCATATTTTATAACCTTCAAGGAATGTCAAAACAAAACACTTTATGAAATTTATGGAATTAGATAGTTCTCATTCAACTGTAGATACAAGAAGATATCTTGTGACAGTTATTTCTTTTTAGTTATTTCATCCTTCCATTGTTTAGATGGTGAACTTGAGTTCAATCCCGGTGTAAGGCATTAGAATTCAGAATAAGTCATCACAATGTCTGAATAAACTAAGAGAAATGAAGTAGTTTTAGATATCCTTTAAAATGAACAACAGAATGTGAACAATCTATCACTATAGACTGAATGAAGGGTGGTGCCTTGAAATTCTGAGAGGGTTACCAAATGTAACTGGTACCTGAAAAAATTATAGAGTACAATAACTGAAACTCTGTGACTATAATAACCGATTTGAGGGGACTAGTTTGAATAAATCAGTGGAGAAGATATGATATAGGAATCTATATATCTGGCAAGCATTTGCCAGATATATAGATCATTCCCGTCTCAATCTCCTTTAAACCACAAGGGAGACACTTCTTGCCAAGTGTGTGATCATCTTCATCATGCAGAGGTGTCCACCAAAATCAAATTCAAGTGAATGACCTCATCAAACTCTCTTTGACTACTCTTCAGGAATTGGCTGGGCCTTCATAACCATCACAGGGAAGAAAGAAAATAAGGCAAGAGAACAATGATCCTGATATCCAGATATATCAGACTAATAATGAGTAACTGAATTTCATACTTTCAAAAGAGTATTTTTCAAAAGAGTATTTTTATGACTGCAAATACAACTGCCTCAGTAGCTAATTCTGCTTCCCAAGACTGATAAGCGGTATGCTACACAAACATTCAATACATATATATATATATATATATATATATATATATATATATATATATATATTATTTGTTCCTTATCCTATCATATACATACATGTGTGTGTGTCAGGGTGTATTTACATATATACTCATTTAGGCATTAAATTACATCACTTAGCACCCTCCATAGTTTACCTTGACTTTCTCAGCCGTAAGTATATTTTTGAGCATTCTTAAATTTTTTAAATTGGAAAACCTAACAATATTTTTACTCCTGTTTATAAATACTTCTTGTAAAATAAAATCCTTACATTTGCTTTGATAAAATTCATCAGAAGACAAAATGTGTTGTTAAAGAAAAGTGTTCCTTTTATATATATATATATATATATATATATATATATATATATATACAGAGAGAGAGAGAGAGATGTTCTCCAAAAAGTATTTCTAAAATCCATTAAAATGGTTATTATCAATAGAAACTAAATAGAAAGTAGATATTTTGTAACAATAGGAATTTTTTATATCAACATCATTGTCAGTCCCTTGACTGCTTTCAGGAGGGACCTGAGGGCAATAAAAAAGAGACAACCTCTGCCAGAAGTACTGGCATTGTCATGTGCATCCACTCTTTTATGTTGTCTAACCAGCTCTCATGCTTGTATATCCCTTCAATAGTACCTTGTAAGGTTGTCTTGCAGTGTCTGTCATGCTGGGTGACATGGTGAAACAACACCATCTTCTGATGCTTAATAGTGATGAGAAGAGATTTTGCTCCATATACAGTCATTGAATTTTTGTGTTACCAGTAGGAGATGCAAAAGAGCTTTCTCATGCATTTCTTTTAGAATACCTGGATCATATAGCAGAAGATAGATATTACCAGCAATTTGTTGAACCTGAACTTCGTCTGGAAACTGATGTTGCTTTTCAATATCCTGGGCATCACTGGTGTAGCTGTAGTGATGTGTGCACAGTTTTCTGCATTGCCAGAGTTGCACCTAGGTATTTCAATATGGCTAATCTAATAAAATATGCTTTCAGATTTCTGAAGTTATTTAGGGTTCTCACCATACAAAGATACTGACTAGATTATTTTGTGGTTAAGAAAATTATAAACAAAAGTTGTTATTATTATTTTTCACAGCTTATGATGTTGGCTGCTGATAAAAAGTTTAATTTCAGGTCACCATTCATGACATAAGAAAATAAACTGATTGTTTCCTTTTCACTGACAGACTGTATCTAATGCCTTTTGAAGCATCCTCATTATTCTGGGCAGACAAGTTCTTGTAATTGTACTATTTCCAAATCCTAATCAAATATCTAAAATATTTTCCACACGCATTTTTTTTGTACAACCTGTCAGTGCTCAACTGATAACTGGTACTGTAATTACTTTTACTGCTTCTTCTATGTGTGGGGTGTCTTTACAAACATGGGCAATCGTAACTCTTCACAATTTCCTGTCCTTTGTAGCTCTTAGTAAATTTTGTCTCTTTGCTATCTCTCCCAATTGCTGTTCTGCGAACCATTTACACAAGTATACTTTATTAATATTATCACCATCATCATGTTGGTGTTGTACTTTGGCATAGTCAATGGAATTTCTGTTCTTGAGGCATGGTGTCACCAAGACATCTCACAACTCAAGAACCTTTCAGAGAATCTTGGAAGAGTAAATGATGGCAGTTATTTGTAGGTCTATAATCCTGATTTCAATTCCAATTTTTCAGGTTTCGAGGTGTTGTTGCAAGCACACCCATTACAATATGAATTAGTTCTACATTAATGTCACATAGCTTTTTTCAACTCCCTAGGCAGATCCTGGTATCTTTCTATCAGTGGTAGGGGAATTGATGATGATAATAATGCTACTGATAGTTTTTGATATGTTATTTATTTGATAGTACAAGAAGGTGTTGGAAATTTCTAACCAAATGAGAATTTATTTTGGAGTTGTTTTTTAGTTGGCCAGAGAATTTTTGCAGCACCCCCTTTTAATGACCATTTCATATAATAGATGGAAACAGAATCAAAGTAATAAAAACAACAGTTAATAAAGCTGAAACCAAATAGTGAAGTTACATTTTTTAAGTTATTGCTATTATTATTATTATTATTATCTTTCATAGCAGGCAGTAATTATAATATATTTAATACTGAAGAAATAATAACAAAGAAGCCTTCAACAATGCTCAGTATAATGGTTGATAAATTAATATTCCAAATGCTGCTAATAATAAAAATAGTTTATAACAGTAAGAAATAATATTTCAAAATATTCTTGCTTACATAAAAGCAAATATATAAATGGAAATAAAAATTCATATATCATTTTAATTGAAATTTTTTTTTCCTTTTTGGATATTATCAAACAGTAAAAATTGATCTTTGAGTTTATATTGTCTTCTGATATTTCACTTTTTCTAAATTATTTGCATAAATCTATAGGCAAGAGAACAGCAATAAGAAACGGAACTCAATAGATGGCTTTTGGCATTGGTGAAGCTTCCAACACAATTGATGATTCTGTATTAGCTACACATCTAGAAATATTGATAAATATTGAAGCAGCGATTCAAAAGAACAAACTAAGATGGCAGGAAAATTAAGAAAAAGAAATGAAAAGAAGACATTTTTCAGTCAAGAAAGACTAAAATCATTTTTTTTTCTATTTTCTGTGGACCCTGTAATGTATTTCAATTGTCAATTTCCAATTATTGTTGGCACATCAATTCTAAATCCTGGAAGCATTTAATAGCAGCTTTGCAAAACGAATGCAAAGAAGTATTTCTAAGAATCATTTAAATTGTTCATTTTTTAGGTTAATAACAGCTTCAACACAATGGATAATCTTTCAAACTAGTAAGAATTAAATAAGAAATAAAACATAATTCACAAAATGTTTAAGAGAAAAATATACATATATACAATAAATATTTTGAACAATAGATCTAGCATTTAAATCTTAGAATTGTTGCATTTACTAAAAAAAATGAAATTTTACTGTTATGAATAATCAAGAGTGGCCTCCACTTGTTTTGTTACTCTCTTCTTTGAAAGAGCTATTTCTGTTTACTGGGCCTATAAAAGGACACTGTATGTGAATATTGTATTCTCAGTTGAATAAAGCTTTCTTCTGTGTACTTTTGTCATTACATGTACATCATACATTTATTTGCATGGAAATGTACAAGGTGTACACAGGTGAACATAACAAATAAATGCACATTTTAAAACAAAACCTAACTCAGCCAAGCATAGAAATGAATACAATATGGGAACCAGCAATATAATGTGCTAGAGAAAAATAATAATAAAAATTGTAATATGAGCTCTGGTAAAAACTGATTACTGAAAAGTTAAGCTTTTTTTAAGTCCAAAAAATTCATACACTGATTTCCTCAAGGATATATAGCCTAATGGATGAAAGTGTTCACTGAGAGCCAGTGCTTTGACCCAAAGAGTTGTGAGTTCAATACCTGGCTACTGCAGAGGTGAACAAATACTTGGAGAGTTGAGTTAAAGGAAGATAACTGAAACATCCGGGAGAGGCATGGCATGTGTAACTAGAACAATCTGCCCAAGTGGATGAAATAAAGGGTTCAGTTCAAATTTCAATCTCCTGAAGAAGGCTGGAGCATACAATGATTGAAATGTTGTGAATATAGCAACAAAGATGAGGACAACAGTTTGAATAATGTAAATAGTGTAAATAAAACCTAACTTCTCCTTCAGATTTGGAATATATAAAGGAATTTCAACATATTGTTTGAAAAAAATATTCAAAGTTGTTCCTATTATTTTACCAAATTTATATAGAAGCTAATCGTTCAGACTGTTGGCATATTTATCATCATGTCCACAATAATGGCAGACAGACATAAGTTTTGTCTTAATCTGTCCTCATCCTTGTGCTTATTATCATGTTTCAGCTGCTGAGCCTGCAAGAACTTCTTAAAGATGGTTGCTGATTTGAGATTTCCATCAGAGAATTTTGAAAAGAAGTGCTTACTTAATCTATAGACATAGATTTTACTCATTCCTTCGTCTATGCCTCAGGAAATCTCATCTTGTTCTTATTCAGTACTGATCATTTGTTGCCCACCCTGTACTCACTGCCTGTCTCAGAGATTGAACTCACAATTAAATTTGGTGATGTCATTATTGCGAGTTCAAGTCCCTGGAATTCCTTGTCAGTTATCCATATTGGCAAGCACCTGATAAAGACTGAAAGGCACAATGGCTGAAATGACATGATTATAACAATATAGATAAAGTTTATATTCTGAATGGAAGTAATTCAAATAATTTTACACCATTTTTTAAGTTGAAACACATAACATTTGGCAATGAAATATATAAAATATACATTTTATTTTCTACTAAAAGATTTCCACAGTTTCAGTCTTCACTGCCCAGCTAGGGTATTGAACTCACAATTACTTCTACAGTTGGCTGGTTGATTTTGTTTAGCAGCATATCAATCTCTAATGTCGAAATTTAAATATTTTGAACAGAATTTATGACTTCAACTAAATATATTTTAAACACAACTGTATGCCTTCAACAGATAAAATGTATTGTTGGTAATTTTACTATAAATAAGTATTGATGGTACTTTTGTTTTTATAAGATATATTGCTAGTATTTTTACTATAAAAAGTATTTTTATACTTTCATAATGTTTTGTTTTTGTTCACTATTTGCCCATAGCTGGGATCCTAACAGGTGCTACCACTGCAAGTCAATTTTGACCTGGGAAAAACAGCAATTAAGAAGTAGTTCCACTTTCCCCAAAAAGCCAATCTCCCAATCAGAGGCCCAGTTGCCAGATGTGGTTTATCATCATAATCGGGACTATCGTCAATTGGTAAATGAAATAAAGAGATAATAAGGAAGAATTGACTTGAGATCCTAGAGACAAAATTTTAAATTTATTGATATAGCCTGAAGAATATAAAATTAATAGCATTATTAATATTTTCCTTATTTCAACAATTAGTATGAAACTTAATTATACAGCTTTAATAATGTTTGAAATTTCCCTTTAGGTAAATCAGATATACAAACATTCAACAACAAAGTTGCTCATTATGTCCTTTGAAATACTAAATTGAATGCTCAGTTCTTTATATAGCAGCCAACATCAATTCATTACTAATTACTCATTACAATGCTCAGTTCTTTATGTAGCAACCAGCATCAGTTTATTACTAATTACTCATTACAATGCTCAGTTCTTTATGTAGCAATGCATCAGTTTATTACTAATTACTCATTACAATGCTCAGTTCTTTATGTAGCAACCAGCATCAGTTTATTACTAATTACTCATTACAATGCTCAGTTCTTTATGTAGCAACCAGCATCAGTTTATTACTAATTACTCATTACAATGCTCAGTTCTTTATGTAGCAACCAGCATCAGTTTATTACTAATTACTCATTACAATGCTCAGTTCTTTTATGTAGCAACCAGCATCAGTTTATTACTAATTACTCATTACAATGCTCAGTTCTTTATGTAGCAACCAGCATCAGTTTATTACTAATTACTCATTACAATGCTCAGTTCTTTATGTAGCAACCAGCATCAGTTTATTACTAATTACTCATTACAATGCTCAGTTCTTTATGTAGCAACCAGCATCAGTTTATTACTAATTACTCATTACAATGCTCAGTTCTTTATGTAGCAACCAGCATCAGTTTATTACTATACAGATCCTGTTTTATTGTACTAGTTATAAAAAAGGACTGAAACTAATATTTCAAATAAACTAGAAACTGACTAGCACATTGGATACACAGGAGGTGTAATGTTTAGCAACTCAGAACAAGAATTTGATGTGCCATGTTCAAATTCCAGTCAAGTTTATTGTATTCACAAAACTGTACTTCAGAAAGGTATGAATCTATCTAATCATCCTCCAGCTATGGGTTAAATAATAGAGCAGAATGGGCTCTCTAGTTAGTAACCAGTCTAGAAGTTTTTGAATTCAAAATTGTATGAAGCCCTGGTAAAGCAATTATTATTTGACCATTGAAAGCATTGTGGAGTTCACAGTGACATGATTCATGGTTAATGTGATAGATAAAATAGAAAATAATAAAAAATTAAAAACTGATTTTGTCAGTACAGAAATATATGTATGTTAACCATGCAGACTGCTCAATCGAGTATATGGCTACAGTTTCATCACACTAGGTCTTGTAGGGAATTGGACTTGCTGACCATAAGTCCATCTGGTTTTGAATCAGAGTTGTTTTTCTCATACACTGTTTACCAACCAAATCTAGAAACCCCATTATGTATTTATGTTAACTCTGTAGATCCCTCAATATCTGTCTATATTTCTGAGATGGGGTATGTACATTATTTGCATTATCTGGACTATTGTCCACATCTTTGTCGCCATATTTATTATATTTCAGCCGTTGTACACTCCAGCCTTCTTCAGATAGTTGGAATGTCGAACAGAACTCTTTATTTCACTCATTGGGCTAGACTGTTCTAGTTCCACGTGCATGTTTTAATGGATGTCAGTTATCAGTAATCTCCTGTTAATTCCCCCCTGAAAGTTCTCCACTGCCTTAACCGGGTATTGAACTCACACTCTTTGGACTCCTGTCACTGGATCTAATTAACACCTTTATCTACTGTGCCATGTGTCCTTGAGGACATATGTGTATGAATTTCTGGGTTTTATAAACCTAATGTCTTCAGCAACCATTTTTTACCAGTACTCATATTGCAATTTTTGTTGTTATTATCGCTTTTCTCTGGCACTCTTTATTACTGGTTCCCATATTGTATTCATTTCTATGCTTGGTTGGCTCAGGAAATTTTTGTGGCCTAGAATATGTGCCGATTCCTTAACTTTATGAATTTCCCAATAATGTTCTTTGTCTATGATCTCAACCTGATCCCAAAGAGGGCGATGGTCTTTCTCCATATGTGGTCAGCCATGCCTGATTTTTTCCACTTCCCTTCATGTTACAGCTTTCTGGTATTCTTGAAGCCTTACCTTAAGGGGGCGGCCTGTAGATCCCTTGCAGAGTATATGATCAGAGCCTCACCAAACATAATCTTCCAGAATAACTAGGTTCTTAAATATGGGATTTCTGACCTCATGCCTAACCAGCTTTGAATCCAGAGTTGCCCTTCTCTTAAATTTGTTCCTAACCAAGAACAGAAAGTGCAATCTGCCTTGCTAGTTAACATATAATAGTGGTATATATGATGGAATCATAACTTTTGAAAACCATTTAGGCAAATGGTAATGGCAATCTGCCTATATTCCCGAGACGTGGTATTGTAATTATTTACATTGTTTGGACTGTCATCCTCATCTTCATTGTCATATTCACTATGTTTCAGCCATTGTACACTCTAGTCTTCTTCAGGATCTGTCTATATTTCTGAGATGAGATATTTTAACTATTTACACTACTTACATTGTTTGGACTGTTGCCCTCATCTTTATGTCATATTCATGATATTTCAGTCACTGTATGCTCTGGCTTTTTTCATGTGATATACACTGGAATTTCGAATACATGGCCCAGTGGATAAAATCATTTGTTAAAGTAATCCAGTGACTTGACCCAAAGAGTTGTGAGTTCAATACCGGGCTACAGCAGTAGTTAACAAAAACTTGGACAGTTGAGTTACTAAAAGGGAAATAACTGAAACTAAGCTACCCAGAAAAGGCATGAAATGTGGAACAAGAACAATCTTCCCCAGTGGACGAAATAAAGGGTTTGATTTAGATTCCACTGAAGAAGGCCAGAGATGAAAATGGCTGAAACATTGTGAATATGACAATAAAGATGAGAACAACAAATGTAAATAGTAATATCAATATTTGCCATTAAATTATGAAGAAACATCTGACATTCACTGACTGAGCAGCCAGCAGTGCTTTTGGTTAAAATTTATAAAATTTTTCTCTTAAAACAATCTTTCAGAAAAATAGGTTTCTCAAGTCCAGTAACTGTTATTGCTCTTTCCAGTATTGATTGGTGGGGGCAGATTCCTTTCTCACTTTATGTCTGAAATAGTGTGGCGTATCCACTTCTTCATTATGTCATTATTTCCTCTTCCAGTTACATGTGCTATTCATTTTATTTGTTACTGCTTTTGAAAATCATCAATTGATGTGTTTTTTATTAATTGATACAGTTGTTTGTGATTTTGTACCTCAAACTCATGAGGTTCAAAGAAGAAATGTCTTTGCAAAAGCCTGCAGACTTCATTCTTTCAAAGCCACCTTTAATCATAGAGGCAAGAGAGTATTTGTGTATGTGTATAATTGTTTAGAAGTTTCTGAACAAGTTTGGTGTCATGCATGACATCCATATGAAAATCTGACAAGGCTGTTTAAGAACATAACTAAAATGTTTAGGTTAATTTTTTAGTTATGTAGTAATTTGTGTTGTTGGGTGAAACTACATTTAGTGCAGCCTATCCAATGTTCAATTTCCTTATCTCCTATACTCAATTTCTTATAATTGATCTATAGACTGAATTAGCAAACACAATGGCCACTCAAATGGAATTCAAACTTGATTTAACTTTCCCACTTTTCACACTGTAACCACTATACATACATCCACAATTCCGATATATATAAGTTACTGAAATCTGTTTTGTATGATTAAAATAAAAAAGTAAATGTCATCAGTTTAAATCCATGAGATTTTAATGGAAATGCTTGAAGTATATCTGTTCTATGAGATAAGAGATAGAATCAAACTGAAACAACTAAAGATAGTTTCTGCTCTGTGCTAATGCCTTATGGCCGGCAGCCATTTTTTTACATGTGTATGTAGTTTTATTGGAATCTGTAGCATGTGTGTTAATGAGTATGTTTTTATATATGTTTACATACCTTTATGCCAAATGATATTGCCATGATAACAGAAAAGAATTCTGACCTTTTGAGCAGCAAGATGGTGAAATATGAACGTTTTTTTATCTTTTCATTCTATTGTTTATTTTTTGTTGAATAATACTGATCACCACACCATTTTAGTACAAGAAAATGGGTACTTTTAGTATATAGATTAATAGAATTTTTCAGAAAAAAATTGCTATTACTGAAAATTTCCTGAATCTATCTTGAAACTTTATAAATCTATCATTTGTTCATGCATTGAATATTGAAGACACATTTGGTCTGGTGCTTCTGATATGTATCTAGAGAGTCTTGAGAGAATCCAAAAAAGAATCTGCAATATTATCTGTGATGAACTGGCCTCTCAGCTTCAGACACCTACCCACACACCATAAAATATTTTCTCTGTAACTTCTCTATAAATACATTCATGATAATTGTTCTGATGAGCTTTCCTCTTTACTACCTTGGCTTCATGAATTTAAGTGTAGTAGAAGATTGACAGCTAGGTTTCATCATATTACTGTTCAATTTGCTAAGAGTGAGCATAAGTTCTATGCTCATAGTTTTTTTTTCTTGCACTCCTAAATTCTTGTTTTCCTGTCAACTACATTTCATTTAAATGCAATGTCAATCAACATCTGTCTCCTTGAATTCCGTAACCATTTTCATTTTAATGGCTTTATTGTTGTGATTGGGGTAAAATGATTAAAAAAGGGAATTATTTCTCTATATATTAGTTAATTTTGTGATCCATTTGTCAACTTTGAAGAAAAAATTATCACAGAAAAGAGATACACATCGAATTTGCTCCCTCACTTCTGTCTATTATATGCAAAGTGAGACCTATATTTTTTTGCTTGTGTAAAAGTAACATAAATGAATATGGGTGAGTATTCTATATTTAATAATTATCTCTGTGAAAATGAAAACAATGACCTTTTCTTCAATTTCTTTTATGTGATGTCTCCTTTCAGGAACATGGCTATTGACAATTTCCTATCTTCTGTAGCTCAAAGAAATATTTGTCTGCTTACGGTCTATCCCAGTCCCTATTCTGACATACATTTACATAAGTTTATTAGGTATATTACCAACTATCTTCCTCCACCCATCTTACCTTCAGTATATCCTGTGAATTTCAAATACACTACAACTTCTTCCTTCATTATCTGACTAAGAAGTTTTCTTTTTCATTCTCATTTTCCTTAATAAATCCTTGTTTCACAGTGGTTACATATAGATGTGTGAAGTCAGGTATTTTGTGTATATTTTATATATATATATATATATATATATCCAAGTATAGGATTGGTGTATACGGAATAAATTCCAATAACCAACAAATACTATTCTTAAAAGAGTGCTCAATGCAGAGTAGAGCAAATATAATTATTTATTCAAAAAATTATAACATAAATATGTTATAAAATATAATTTGATACGATTTTATAAGATATTTCATAATTTAATATAATTTTATAACACACTTTATAATTTTTTTTTTTTAAACATTTCACCCCAAGCAAGGTGGGAAGCCACGAGGATGCAAGGGGTTACAGAAGATTTGGAGCAAAATCAGATAGGAATGATAAAGGAGAAGGATAGTGGATAGATCAAGGCAACTGGAGATGTCAATTGACATTACATTTGAATAGTTGGAGATTATAGCTCTCAGGAAAACAGGAATAGGGAAGGGAGTTCCACAGGCGAGAGGTGTGAGATATGAAGCTATTGGAGTAGAAGAGATGGCTACATTTAATAGTTTAAACAGTGAAAGGGTGAGAGTGGGATGTCAGCCTCATAGGGCGCTTGAATTCATGAAGTCTGGGAACCAGTGAATGCAGCTCCTCTGAGCAATTACCATGAAAGTATTTGAAAAAAAAACAGAGAGATGCGACGGTGTTGTCTGTGAGAGAGCGACTGTAGACAAGATGCCAGATCACCGCCAATTATATTGCATATCTGCCTCTGGATCTTATCAAGAACCCCAAGGCAAACAGAAGGGGCTCCAGACCATATATGGCAGCAATACTCCATGCAAGGGCAAATTGTTGATTTGTAGATTTGAAGGATCGATTCCGAGGAGAAAAATTTCCTGGCGCAGCACAGGGAGCCAACTTTCCTTGTGATGGACAAAGTAATTGACTCAAAGTATTTGTTCCATCTCAGGTCAGCAGTCAACGTGAGACCGAGCAGATGCAGAGAGGTGCTTTCGAGAAGTTGAATGTCAGAATATAATTTTATAACACATTTTATAATTTAATATGATTTTATAAGTTTTCATGTTATAGTTTTCGAATAAATAATTGTGTATATATATATATATATATATATATATATATATATATATATATATATATATATATTATTATTTTTATAAAAACATTTATAACATAAGTATGTTATAAAATCACTACAAAAATAGCCATTTTGTTTCAACACACTCTGTGTCTTATCAAGTGATGGTGTTGAAAAAGAAAATAAATGGTTTTAAAAGTTTCAGATGAATTAATGATCCTACACTAGGGGGGAGCATTGTTACAAAAGTTAGAATAACCAATCAAAAAACGAAGTACAGAAAGATTCAAAAGCTTGACAACAAAATCCTGCTATTATAGCTATTTAGATCTTTAAATACGTGTAATATTAAAAATAATTTTTACTAACTAATAATTATAAATTTATATGATAAAATTTAATATTAAAATTAAAAACTGGCAATTTTAAAAATCCAAATTTAATCACTATTAAGTTTAAAAACAAAATTATTGAGAAAAAAAAAAAATATATATGTTTATTCAATTCATTTCTTCATTGAAATTACGTCTGACAAGACAAAAAAGCTACAATTCGTCCGGTCATCTGATAATACATGTATATATTTTTTTCTTTTCGTTTTTATTTTAAAGTTTGTGAATATGGTCTTAAACTCACGCGTGACACAACAAAAAACACAATCAGATTATAATACATACGCATCCAGACATAATTAGATACATACACACACACACACACACACACACAAATATACACACAAAAAAAAAAAAAAAAAAAAAGGAAGAGGTGGGGGAATACATGAACAACTCCACAGCCCTTTACGAAAAAGGAGACGTGAAACACTTATACACACACACAGTTAAATGTGAATACACTCTACATACACATAGACACCGATATGTACACAAACATACATCCACAATGTCATAGACATTGAGAAATCACAACCAGTAAATATTTCAGACTTAAATAAATGCTAACCACTTATTGAATTATAACTTAAGGAGCAAATATATAAAGATAAAAATGTTTAAAATAATATTATTTAATATTCCTAAAACAATAAATATCAATAAAAATATATATATATTATTAATCATATAAGTTGATAATAGTTTCATTATATATTTGGCAAAGAAAAACAGGATAAAGAAACCACAAATATATACATATATATATATATATATATATACACGGCAGCAAAAAAACAAATTAACACACATAAAAAAAAAAAAAAAAAATATATATATATATATATATATATATTCATACATACATATACGTACAGAAATACACAGAATAAATATATAAACATAAACATATACGTACATATACATATCTATGATAACAAGTACATATGTACGTACATATACATAAACCTAAATACACACATATATACACACATAGACTTTTATGCACACATACTTAGATATATAAAAACAGTCATGATATACCAATGTCATAATAGGTTCCAACACACATATATATATATATACATACACAAACATACATATATTACATACATATCTACAAATAAACATATATATATTTAAATATATCTACCTGCAATAACAACCACCCATATATACATGCATACATAAAAAAAAACAACTTTCAACCAAATACATATATAAACGAACTAACATATAGATACATAAATCAAACACCAACACACAGCAATATACATATAGTCTAACATACAAATATATAAACACATTCATACAAACAGAAATATACTTAAATATAAATACACATACACAATAAAATAGGACATACAGATATGTATATATATATATATATATATATATATATATATACACACATATATAGATAGACAAAGCTGAAAAACAAGGGGCATCCCGTGAGGAATAAGATTACTCAAAAAATCTAGTGAACCATGCTGGCTAACCATTATAGTGATTTAATCAAAAACCTGTACATACTCATACACATACACACACACACACATACATATATACACACATACACATATATATGCATATATACATATATACATATATATATATATCCAACCATATACACACATACACACATATATATATATATATACATATATATATATACAAAATATATATATATATATCTCTACATACATACATACATATATATACAACACACACAAATTCATACACACACCCATACAAATATATAGGCACACACAAAATAGGACAATATACAGTAATAATTATTAACCTTTTCTCATAAAAACCTTACTTTTCCACATATAATATATATATATATATATACACACACACACAATATATATATACATACCCCACACATACACCTCACAAAAAAAAAAAAAAAAAAAACCATAAATACATTTATACACCAACCTACACATTCCTCAGTGCAAATACTCTAACCAACACATAAATAAAAAAATATTTACCAACACTGATAACACTATGCAGGTAAACAATACACACTTATATCGTAAGTATGACCATTATGCAATAAAAATACTAATCTATTAAAAATACAGCGACATATCATTATCATTTTAAAGTATACGACCCTACACTAAGTTAAATTTGGGTGTTTACAATTTACGTCAGTTCATATCTTTGATTTAAGAGATCAGCCTTGTTTTTAAATCTAATAATTTCAAATTTTTCATTAAAGGCATAGGTAACATGGGGTATAGGGAGTTACAAGAATGAGCTTCGTAATCAAACTCCATTTAATCGTCTATGACATTGTGGATGTATGTTTGTGTACATATCGGTGTCTATGTGTATGTATGTATTCACATTTAACTGTGTGTGTGTATAAGTGTTAGTTTCCACGTCTCCTTTTTTTCGTAAAGGGCTGTGGACATGTATTCCCCCACCTCTTCCATCTAATTATGTCTGGATGCGTATGTATTATAATCTGATTGTGTTTTTTTGTTGTGTCCGTGAGTTTAAGACCATATTCACTAACTTTTAAAATAAAAACGAAAAGAAAAAAAAAATATATACATGTATTATCAGATGACCGGATTTAATTGTAGCTTTTTGTCTTGTCAGACGTAATTTCAATGAAGAAATGAATTGAATAAAATATATATTTTTTTTCTTTTCTCAATAATTTTGTAGTTTTTAAACTTAATAGTGATTAAATTTGGATTTTTAAAATTGCCAGTTTTTAATTTTAATATTAAATTTTATCATATAAATTTATAATTATTAGTTAGTAAAAATTATTTTTAATATTACACGTATTTAAAGATCTAAATAGCTATAATAGCAGGATTTTTTTGTCAAGCTTTTGAATCTTTCTGTACTTGTTTTTGATTGGTTATTCTTTTTTGTAACAAAAAACTTTTAAAACCATTTATTTTCTTTTCAACACCATCCTTGATAAGACACAGAGTGTGTTGAAACAAAATGGCTATTTTGTAGTGATTTTATAACATACTTATGTTATAAATTTTTTATAAAATAATTATATCTGCTCTACTTTGTATTGAGCACTCTTTTAAGAATAGTAATTGTTGGTTATTGGAATTCATTCCGTGTATACCAATTATATACTTTGGTATATATATATATATATATATATATATATATATATAGATAGATAGATAGATTACAAAAATAAGGAGTAAGGATATAATAAAAAGGCTTAAACAGTAATATTCCATGCTCATAATTTATTCCATTGGAATCGTAAATACAATCCAATTCATCAGACCTACAAATTCAAAAAGAAAACAGAAAAAAAGAACTCCGGAAATAAAAATAGAATTTAGAGAGAGTGTAAATATGAGAGTGTGGGACGAATGTTAGAGCTAAAGAGATAGGTAACAGACGAGAGAATGTGGGAGATTAAAACTTAACAGAGAGGGGTTTTATATATATATATATATGAAATTTTAGACACACACACCACACACACACATATATATATATACCTTTTATGTAGCGATTTGGAATCATATTTTTAAATAAATAATTATATTTATGCTCTACTTTTGTATCGAGCACTATTTTAAAAAAAAAAAAAATAACTAAAATACTAAGGGACTTTGGATTATTTACCTAACCAGTTCCTTCCTATTTTCTATATATATATATATATATATATACACTACTTTGTAATATCTGATATTACTATCAATTAGTATTAAAAAACAATTAGGACCAATAAAACACATCTATGCCATTAGCACAACACAGCTCAGTAAAATCAGGAAAATCTCAATTTTTACTTATAGTAATTATATATATAAAGCAATACAACCTATCTTTTATAAAATAAAAAAAAAACAATTCTAGCCTCAAGTTGGATTGATAGGTTCTGCATGCAAAATAAATAAACAGGTTTTGTTCTACTTTTGGCTACAAGTCAACTTAATTGGTGAGTTTAATATACTTACTTTCTTTTTCCTTTGCACATGCTTCAGTGTTCTCAGAATATAGCAAAGCTCTCAGTGGGAATATCAAATCCCAAGTTCAACAGATAGATCTCTATAGCAACATCTGCATTTACGCTTGCCAGGTAAACAAATTAAGGGAGTAAGATTTAATTAAAATACAACAGTAACTATAGAAGATATCCAGGTTTGATTATTATGGGTCAGGGATATTTATTTAATCAATACCGTCTTAACATATGATGTGTTCTCCTTTTTGACTTACCAAATCAGCAAACATCAAATAGACAATAAAAAAAAAATTGTTTCCAAGTTTTTTCTTCTTTCATGCATCGTGTCCATTCATTATTTACTTTTTACCACCCCTTTTTGTCCTTGTTCTGCCATCCATTCACTGAAACTCATTAAATAACACATTGATAGCACTGCTTCTTGTGCCTTCTGTATATCTTGTGAGTGCTAGGTTTTCTAGGCCCTCTTTCCTCATTATAAAAATTTCAATTATTATAAGTTCCTTGTGGTTTCTATTTTCTCTAAAACTTCATTTTTGTTGGCATGTTGTTTTCATGGTATTCAAAGCATTTGTCAGCAGAGTAAAATTTGTTAAGTGTCTTTTTTAACTGTGAAGAGACTGTCCAGCATTCACCGCCTTACAAGAAATCAGTTACTACTGAGCAATTTAGTCTTCTTTTCTGTGTTTCTAATGAATTTTCCTATCTCTTTATACTTTGCATATTTTCTGAAAGACATCTTTCCCTATTCCTTTGCATCTTTAGATTTCTGTGAGGTATTTTCCATCTCTAACTACAACTGGATATTTGAATTTCTACACTTGCTTCATTTTAAAGCCCCTGATATATGTTGTGGTGTAATGGATATCAGCTCAGAATGTGAAATTGGAGAGCCAAGTTCAAATTCCAGTCAGGTTCGTGACATTCACTTATGCTCAAATACTCTTGGGAAAAGTATATATCCATCTCTTCTTTCCCCAGCTATGGGTTAGGTAGCAGAACAGACAGGAACTTATAGTCTTGGCTTGCAATCAGTCTACCTCAGAAAGAAATGGCAACTTATTGTGAGAACAATCTTCTGCCTAGTCATGAATCAAAAGAGACATGATCACCTAAGTGTGTATCATGTACATCACTTAACTGATTGACTGAATATTTAGTTCAAACCATGGGCTGCCTCTTTTGCTGATAACCATGCACTTTGACATATTGGGATTAATATTTAGACTGGTTTCATTTGTATGAAAATTAAGTTTTGAGGAAAAATTATATATTTTTCCTCAACATTTGATAGAAGAAAGTTTTTAATACTGAGAATGTACTCATTGTTAGGGTTCAAACATGACCTTTTTTTATATAGATGAAACCACCATATAGCCTGGCATGATTTTAAACCACTCAGTTCTGAAAGTCTTCATGACAAAGCAAGTCTCAATAACTCATACCAAAGAAAGCACATCTATTTCTAAGATCTTTCAAAGCCTGTATTTGCTAACATGACTTTCACCAATTTATGGTCTTCTGAGTTAAAAAGGTGTTGAATGAATGTGTTACATGACTGACCAATGAAAATCAAACAACACAAAAGTCAAAATAACAGAATTTCTTTCTTTTTTCTCTATATTTTATTCTGTGTCAATGCTTTAATAAAAGTAAAACATTTATTTATGGTTTTATGTAATTTAGCATTATTTATGGTTTTTCAGGTAGATTTGAAATCCATTAATTTCTTTAAACTTCAGATGGACACATCATCCCTCCTTGAATTTGGAACACCAAAAAATATACTATTGTTCCTTTAAAACAGTCAAATGTATGTGAAATGTGATTGAACAATGAAAATCCCACAAAACAAAAGTAAAAATACCAGAATTTCATCCTTCTTTGTCTCCATATCTCAGTCACTGCCAAAACTAATAAACGTGAGACATGTTAGTTTGATAAACATTTCCTATTTGTTCTTATCCTATCATTTTCAGAATCTGATCCATATTTGATTTGTATTTGATCCCAACTCATATATATGTATGACAAAGTAGAAAAAGTTTTCTTGTGACAAGTTTTGTCCTTTAGTCCAGTGAAGACCTAAAGGATAAAATGTGCCAAAAGAAAACTCTTCCCCAATATTGTTCTTGATATATAAAAATATATATTATCTCCTTTATATATGTATGTGTGTGTGTGTTATAATTGTTTAACAAGTTTGCCCAAAATAAAATGAGAATCCTCAGAGTATAGCTTTAAATAGGTTTTAATGCCAATTCACCTCAACTGAGAAGAAGCAAGAAATTTAATAATGGTTGAAATCTGGAAAATAAACTGCTATAATTTTATAATCATATTTGTTGTCTAAATTTGATGCACACTGAAATCTTTCATAAAACACTCAACACAATTCAAATGAGCTTGTTTCCTTCTCACCACCCATTCAAATAGCATCAAAGGCAGATGTCCATGGAACCAATGCTATTTCTGGTAGGCCTTTAAGCATTTAGGCCACTCTCTTTGAGCTGAAAATCAGGATGAGCTCAGGTGATACACCTGATAACATTCCAAGAATGAAATGACGTTTGCTGCTCTGATATCATGTGTTGAGATTTGCTGGCTTATCTGTAGGCAGAGATCAAATGCATCAATCCAGAATTGCCAATTTGTTAATCTTCCTTCTCTAGATGAATGATCTTGCCAGTGGAGCTGTGAAAAGGATTTGAACCAAGGTGAATCTCATTTTCTTTACTTTGCAAAGTCTTTGACGTCGTTTGGATTTCTTACATTTAAATTGTCTTATCTATCAATTTGGAGGCCAACAGATTTCAGGTTTCATGCTTAAAGCTTAAGGCTTTTGTACTTTTTAAACATCATGTTCCTTCAGGACTTAGGGGATCATGGCTTTCACAGATTCCTTTACTTTATTACAATTGACATGTCTCCTCGAAAAAGATAATGCTCTCTGAACAGTTTGGAATTCTGAAATGCCTTTCTTTTAAACAGATTGCTACCCAAGGCTTGAGAGCCTAGTCTACCCTTCTAAACTATTTAACTCATGACCATAGGGAAAAGAGACAGCTTCATGACTTTTCAAAAGGAATTAGTATGAAAGGGAACACAATTGATGAAGGTGGAATTTTAACTCAATTTCACATTCTACACTGATATTCATAACACACACTGCACATCCAGGCTTTTGTATATAAAATGTAAACCTCAATAATTAATGTCAAACTCTGGATTCAAATTCTATGCAAATATTGCACAATTCTACAGTCAGATTTATTAATTTTTATAAGCAAAACACACAAACACACATTATATATATATATATATATATATATGAGAGAGAGAGAGAGAGAGAGATCCAGTGACAGGACCCAAAGAGTGTGAGTTCAATAAACGGTTAAGGCAGTGGAGAACTTTCAGAGGGAAATTGACAGGAGATAACTAATAACTGACATCCATCAAACATGGCACATGGAACTAGAACAGTCTACCCCAGTGAGTGAAATAAAGGGTTCAGTTCGAAATTCCAACCACCTGAAGAAGGCCGGAGTATACAACAGGCAAAACGTTGTGATAAATATGCCAACAAAGATGAGGACAATAGTCTGAATAATGTAAATAATATATATATATATATATATATATATATATATATATATATATATATATATATATATTCCACTCCAAAAAGTATTGGCACAGCAAGGATTATTCGTTTGTTTTTGTTGTTCACTGAAGACATTTAGGTTTAAGATCAATATGAGGCAAGTATTCATAATTTCAGCTTTTACTGGTTTTGCCATTCTAATACTTTTGTGGTGACTATATATACATATATATATATTTAAAAAAATATGACAAACTTGAAAGATTTTTTGTGATGCATTACATCTGTTTTTATATATATACAGTGCAACCCGGATATAAGAGAGTTGTTAGGACTGGAGAAGAAGTCTCTTATATACGGGTTTCTCTTATATCCGGGTTTGGTTTATTTTATATACATTAACACAGGCTCTAATTTGGGACCAGAGAAAATTTCTCTTATATACGGGTTACACTATATATATATATATATATATATATATATATATATATATATAACTTTGTCACTTGATTCATTAAATCTTACATATGCAAATAGATGAATGTGATATACAAACATTGTAATCCCATTATGACATCAAGGGTCATAAAATTTAATTGTAATAAAAAGAGACACAGCTGCATATCCTGATTATCCATCAATCAATTTACATATGTAAGGAAAATGATGAATATTTTAAAAATTCAAATATTTGTAAAGACAAAAGGAGGAATCAACTTTCAAGAAAAGCTCAATGGTCTATTGTTGTCACTTTGGTAAGTCTAAGGGACAATAGTCTGTACAATAGTCTGACAAAACATAGTTTTGATTGGGTTCACATCTTCATCTAGTGTTCTTAATATTCTTTATCTATTTACACCATTTACAGTTGGACTATTCTGCTGAACTTTTTTCATTGTTATCATGTTTTGGCCAGTGTGCACTTAAACCTTCCAAGAAAGAAAAAAAGACAAATGACAGTAAGTCTTCAACAGCAGCAGTCAAGCATGACAGGCAGCAGCAACACTAATAAGCAGGCAGATTAGGTTTAATGCTAATAGTAAAATAGCCTAGTGGATTAAAGTTTGGATTTGTGAATTTAGTGACATAGTAATTGTGAATTCAATCTTTGTAACAAGAAGTGTGTGCTTGAAAACTGAATAGACAAAAATGAGAACTAGACAAGGTACCCCTAGATATGGATACTGGAACAAGAACTGTTCACCCCAGAGATTAAATAGTTCATTTTGGAATTGCCTGAAGGTTACCTGCATTGATATACACCAGACTGACACCAGCAATCGCAATAGTCTGAATGTTTGAGAATTTAGTGACATAGTAATTGTATGTTCTATCCCTGGGATGAGCAGTGTGTACTTTGACTCAGTAGAAACAGGACAGACACTAACTGAGTAATACTAAAAATAAAACTAAACAAGATATCCCTATACATGGGCAGTGGAACAAGAACTGTCCACCCTTGTAGTTAATGTTTCAGTTCATAATTCCCTGAAGTTTACTCAAATACATATACATCTGATGAAGGCGAGAGGGAACAATAGCTGAATGTCAAGAAGGATAACTCTTCATCTTAGAATTTCAGACAGAAGAGCTCGAAGCTTATGTTTAATGAATGTAATTTGAATCTGTTTTTGAAATTATTTTCATTGCCACAAATTTTTCTTATTGATACAAAATACTTTTCAGTTCATAAAGAAAGAAATTAATTTTCTTTTTTTAAAATTTAAAGCAAGTAGATATACACAGATCATTATCGACTAGACATTATTAATTGGATAGTGAACAAGAGATACAACAGGTTGATATCCATTACATAACAAAGAAGATAATAGAGACACAACAATGTTAAAAGAATAAATTCACCAAGAAGAAGTGACTAGCATGAACAATATCAGATGATTGAAAACAATGTGTTGCTTTTGGATGAAGATAATTGAATGAAAATAGTGAGGGTTACACTTATGATGCATTTGGCAAAGTAATTACTCTAACATCCATACAAATACAGAGATTTATTCTGGTAAGTATCATGTCTTTGATAGCATCTCTTTGCAACTAGCAGGAAATATAAAAGACATCATTTTTCTGACAGTCATTCCGTTATGGAATCCGTTTAATATTCTGTTCATTTCTCTCAGCAATTGTGGGTATAGCTTAGTAGTTAAACGTGTACTGGTTGTAACAGCAAAATTGTCCAATTGTTAGATTAAGCTTTCAACCATTGTATCTTGGAAATGATTAAGGATATCTTATTGGAATTCTTTGACGTTTATATAACACTATTGGACTGTACTTTGAACAATAAGAATATATTTAACTCTAAGTTCAAATGATGATCCCTGTTGCGACCTCCAGATTCAGTTTTCCTCTCTACTGTTCTTTCTTTATTAAACTTATTCACCATTCTCTTGATGGTTCTTGAATGGACTTTGAAGATGGAAGCCAGAGTATAAATGTTTGTACCATTACTGAAGGCCTGAATGATCTATTTCTTCACCATTGCTCAGTTGGGAAGACATAGTGGGACTGACACAAAATTATTTTAACCTGTTCTCTTTCTAGCTGAATAACTCAAAGGGTTTTACAGTGATTCTTATGACAAATGGTGTCAAGATGGCTGTTCTATCTGAAAACCTTGAAATAAAAGAAACTCAGTTTGGTGTTTTTTTTTTTTTTAGATATTAAAGATTTTGTGGGATGGATTATCATCACATGATGTTACACAATTTGGAGAATTTTGCTGTTATACCTGGTATTTGTTATTTAAAGGTTCTAATATAAAAAGTTCTCATTTGTAAAAAAAAAAAAAAAATTCCAAAAAATTTCACTTGCATCTAAAATTTGTAAAAAATATTCAAAAGCAATCAAATTAAATTCAAATGTATTTTTTTTAATTTACAGCAACACTAATGACCAAATGTTTGTTATTACAAAATTGAACACACAATTATTATGTTGTCAAATTCACTTTCAGCCACTGTCACAGGTGATAATTCCTGGGCTGGATACTTCATATATACTGATTCTCAGTGGGAATAAAACTAAAAATAGCTCAATGATTAACAAAGGCATGATATCCTTATATATGGACAGAGGAATGAGAACAATATACTGCTGTAGGTTTTCAAATTCCTCAAAGTTTACCCAAATCAACAAACACCTGATGAAGGCTGAAGAGCATGACAGTTGAAATGTTGTGACCACAACAAGATGAGGATATTAGTCCAAGTGGAAATAATATGACTGAGAAATTCAGAAAGAAATTACTCTTCTTTTTTTACCCCTACCTGCAATGTCCTTTTCAGTCATTGCAAATCCACTGTTGATTAAAGCCTTTTCCTAAATCGTTCCATGATGACTTTGTTCTCTGCCATATCTTACATACATGCTTTCCCCTCTTCTGTTTAGTTTTGTCCTCAGCTCATCTGTTCTGTTGAACTTTTTACACTGGTGCCACAACTACATAGATTTAAGCATGCTACTAGACTAGCATCTCGGTCCCATGCTTTTACTGTTAAAATAGTTAAATGCAGCCACCACTTCTACTCCAAAAGCTTCTTTTCTTGCACTTCCTGACAGTGGAACTCCCTTCTGTTTACTTGCTTCTATGACAACTACAATCTTTAAAATTTCAAATGCAACATCAATCGCCATCTTCTTTTGTCTTGAACCCTATTCATCTTTTATCCTTTCCTCACTCCCCCTATAAGCAGTATTTTCTCTCACCTTCACTCTCTGTAGCCTCCTGCAAATCAATGGTATGCTTCCACCTTGCTTGGAGTGAAATGCTTTACGAAAAAAAAAAAAAAAGAGCTCTAACTCAATTACCTTATTTTCTGGTTTACAAGACACAATTTTTTCCTAAAAATACCCTGAAAAATACGTGTGCATCTTCCAAGATGAATGTAAGGCAACATAAGGCTCAAGTAAGCTTGTACAGTCACCTAATTGGCTTGACTGATAGAGATGTAAATTTATATGATGAGTCATTGCACAATAATCTAAGCTATCTAATTCAGGCTTTTATATGCAGTAACCTTAGTACTTAGCTGTTATGAGTTTTTCCAAGACTATAAACCTTCCTGGAGTCAAGCCACAATCTTAAACATGCTCTGTTTACTAGCAGCAGCAGGAGCTTTTCTGCTCTTGACTAGTATGTCATAGCCATACAAACAAAATCGGATGAGTGATTAATGTAAACAATAAGTGGTGCCAGTATGCAAGGGACACATGTTGAATGTGTTGTTGTATAAGAATGATATTTTTTTTTCTTAGAAATTTCATTCCAATATTAGGGTGCCTCTTCCAAGCTGCAGTTTCTTGTAAGCAAGAAAATACGCTAAATTCTTGTTTCATATATTATCTCTTCTATGGGATACTGTGGGTTCTAAAGGTTTAGAGATAAGTTAAATTATGATGAGTAAAGACAGTGATACCTAATCCAAACAAAGGAAAACAGAGAATAACATAGACAAATTTTCCATCTCTCTCCCCTTTCATATCTCTCTCCCCCTTTCATATCTCTCTCCCCCTTCATATCTCTCTCTGCTAATCTATTCCAGTTCACTCATATCTGCCTACACATCTTATACAATCTCTCCATATCTTTCAATCATAAAAATATTATTGCTATAAGTTTGTTTGGAAGCTCAATTGTCTACCATTCTTTCATGCTTTGAATATTGCTCTCACATATGGCCTGGTGCTCCTGTTATATATTTAGAGATTCTTCATAAAATACAAAAAAAATTGCAATGTTATTGATCCTGACATGGCATTTCAACTTCAGTGACTTTCCCACCAATGTAACTTAGCTTCCTTTTCTATAAATATTTCCATGGTAATTGTTCTGATAAACTTTCCTTTATGCTACCTAGATTTTATGAATTTCAGCACAGTACTAGATTGACAGTAAAGTGTCACCATTTTACAGAGGAAATGGCTAGATGTAATCATAAGTTCTATGCTAACAGTTTCTTCTCTCACACTTCTTCCTTGTGGAACTCCCTTCCGGCTTCTTGGTTTCAAGTCAACTTCAAAGACTTAACTGCAATATCAATTGCCATCTTTTGTCTTCTTAATTCCTATTCTTATATTGCTCCCTCTCCTTAATAATGTTTTTTACTCATATTCTCTAACATTCAGTAATCTCCTTCTTAGTGACTTTTTTGCCTTGCTTGGGGTGAAATGATTAAAATAAAGAATTAATATCAGATTTGTTTCATGTGTTAACATTTAACTTCATGGAAAATTTCAACTATTTTTAGATGAATAAATTCACTTATTTCTAAATGTAAGGCTACTGGGATAGTGAAAGATGCCTTTCTAAAGCTAAGCAAAGTATTAAGAAGCAGAAAAAAATTAATTAGAAACAAAGAAAAGAGTACTCAACTGTTATGTATTATCTTTCCTCCTATATGCCAGTGAATGCTGGATAATAATCTCACCGATGAAGAAGGGACTTGAAGCAACAGGAACATGGTTCTACTGAAGGATGCTGATAATACTATAGACTGAACATGTGATTGATGACAATGTTTTAGAGAAAATGGAAACAAAAACGGTTATACTTAACATCATGAAGAGACAGTTGAAATTTTTAGGGCACACAATGAGAAAAAAGGGCTTGGAGAATTTGATACTCATAGGACAGATTGAAGGGTAGAGGGACATATGAAAATAGCATATAATCTCCCTAGTGAGCTTGAGTAAATGAATGATAGAACAAGGTTTAGGAGAGATAACAAAATTACAACATTAATTAAGAGCTACAAAGTACAGGAAATCGTGGAGAGCCATGATTGTCATGTTCTGAAGGGAAGCCGCATGCAGAAGAAGTTATGTCACTAATTTCTATTTGAGTATTGAATGTCTTACAGAATGAGAAGAATTATCATATTTAAGACTATTGAATATTCAGTCTTACCAACAATGTTTACAGTCTCATCTGAGTCAGGGTAAATAACGAGACAAGGTGCAATGGAATGAACAGCACTAATAGTAATTTGATAAAACAAGTCAGCAAGAAGAAGACTATTAAAAGAATTCAGAACAAATAATCATGAACTATATTAATAAAAACATGTTTACCAAATTCTACGTTTTATTGGCATAGTGATATAGAAAAGAAAAAAATTAATTTGAAGACGTTAAATGGTTAGACAAAGTCTGTAATTAATGTTTCTATGGTGATAAATTTCTTAGATGAAGTGAATATTACTTCGTGTGTTGCAACAGCTAAAAGTCATGTGTTTTCTCTTTGGTGGCCGGCATGTAAAGGATGTGAAGCTTTAAAAATCATACCACCTTTAAGTAAATTTGGGGCTGTTATTCAACAAACAAATGTGATAAGGACAAAAGCAACAGTAATTTTAATAGAACAACTCTTAAAATTATAATACTACTTAAATCTAAAAATAATATTTGAGTATCCATATTTTTTAAGCTTAGCAAAAGGTCAAATAGGACTATATTGGGTATGGAATTAATATTGAATGCATTTAAAATCAGAGTTTTTACCTAGATTTGAGCATCAGCCTTTTATATCATTTCTAAATTTCTATTTCAGCAGAAAATCAATTGTGAGCATTCAAGGTTGTTCAAATCTGTCATGCTTCATGGTTAAAAATGACTTCAAATGAATAAATCTTATTAATCTTAACGAAGGCAATCTTTCATTAGCCCCAGTAGGTTAGGTCTGCAAAATTAAAAATAAAGATATCTGCCAAATAATACAAACATATCACTTGAACACTTTCAACATCAACAACAAAAATGGGTAACACATATAACTAGAATAAAAATAATGATAAAATCTAGGTGTTGATTTTCCACACTACCTTAAACAAAAGGTTAGGACAGGAACTCCAATCAGTACTAGAAAGAGTTATAACAATTAGTTGTCTTGAGAAGTTTATTTTCCTGAAAGACTGTTTTAAGAAAAAGATTTTAGAATTTTAAGTGACAATAACACTAACTGTTGGGTCAACAGATGCCAAATATTTCATTTCCAGAAACAGCTGATTTTACTATTACCATATAATACATGTAATGAGAAGAAAAAATAATGATATAAATCAATATGCTGACTTTCCACACTACCTTAAAAAACGATTAAGAAAGAAACTCCCACTAGTACTAAAAAGTGATTAATTGACACTATTTACATTATTCAGTCTATTGTCCTTATCTTTGTTGTCATATTTATTACAACATTTCAGCCGTTGTATGCTCCGGCCTTCTTCAGGTTGTTGGAATGTCAAACTGAACCCTTTATTTCACTCACTGGGGTAGACTGCTCTAGTTCCATGTGCCATGTTTTTAATGGATGTCAGTTACCAGTTATCTCCTGTTAATTCCCCTCTGTAAATTCTCCACTGCCTTAACCATGTGTCCTCAAGCACAGTGGATAAAGGCGTTGTTTAGATCCAGTGACAGGACCCAAAGAATGTGAGTTCAATACCCGGTTAAGGCAGCAGAAAACTTGCAGAGGGGAATTAACAGGAGATAACTGATAATGTTTCCTGTATTAAAATGTCTATTCTCACCATTAGCATTAATCAGTTGTTCAAGCAAACTAAAAAAAAATGGTAACTCTCAGCTATACACAAGTGTTTTCTTAGATCAATGATTAAAAATGGCTTCAAGTGAATGAATACTTGAGGTCATAAAGATGACAATATTTCATCAGCCCCTATTCACTGGCACTAGAAAATTACAAATGAAGAACTTTACTATAATGAAAACACCATAACTGGAATATTTCCAACTGCAACAACAATAAAAAAGGAAAAATAATGATATAATCAAGATGTGGACTTTCCACAGTATCTTAAACAAAAGGTTAGAAAAGAAATTCCCATCAAAGATTTATAACAATTAGTGGACTCGAAAATTCTATTTTTTGACGAGCTGTTTAAAGCAAAAAAAAAAAAAAATTCCAACTGATAGTAACACTGTTTGGTTAATAAACTATGAATGTTTCCTGTATGGAAATGGCTAATTTTACCATCACCATTTCTTTCTTAACTTGAATTTCCAGATTGTAATTATTTACACTATTTACAATGTTCGGACTATTGTCCTCATCTTTGATGCCATATTCACACTGGCCTTCTTTAGGTGATTAAAATTTTGAACTGAACCCCTTTATTTTGTCCACAGGGTAGGCTGTTTTAGTTCCACGTGCCATGCCACTTCTGGATGCCTCAGTTATCTCCCTTTAAGTCACCTCCCCAACTTTTTGTAGCCACAACATTTTGGGTCAAGTCACTGGATCCAAACAACACTTTTATCCACTGAACTGTGTGTCCTTGAGGACATCCGTTTATTAATTTTTGGGACTTATGAACCTAATGTCTCAGTATCTATTTATTTTTACCAGAACTCATATTGGAGAATGTAACTGGGAAATAGGAAAACTTAAAGAATCAGCTCATATGCTAGCTTAAAAAAATTTCTTTCTTACCCTTATAATATTCACCACCTCTTTCCAGCTAAGCATAGAAATGAATACAATATTGGAGCCAATAATACAGAGTGATATAGCAAAGCAATAATAACAAAAATTATAATATAAGAAGAAGAGGCATCATGGAACTAGAAAAATTTACCCCAGGTGGATGAAATAAAGGGTTCATTTGAAATTTTAATCACCTGAAGAAGGCCAGAGTATGCAATGTCCGAAACATCATGAATATGGCAGTAAAGATGAGGACAACAGTATGAACAATGTTAATATCTGATTTACTATAAGCCTGTTAAATAACAAACTCATCCATGAAGTGATAAACGTGTGTGTCTATGCAGCAATAGAGATATTCACAGGGAGAGATACTGGTAGATAAATTAGCAGCATTAAATAGGTATGTCTATAGATATGCATGAATAAATTTGACAAAAGTTGCTGGACGTATTCAAATTCATGTTTGTATCCTTTTAAATGCATTTCATAATAATCAATAACCTGAACTCCAGGGATTTTCTGCAAAGTTAGAAAACACTTTTGCTTGCCCTAACCATTGGAATAAAATGTTTTGTTTACAAAACAAAATAAAACAAATTATTGAGACTTTCCTTCAGGAAGCAAAAGAAAAAGAAAAGAAAGAAAAATACATAATAAATAAGAGCATAAATTAGAAAACATTTAAAAAAATGAATTATCATTTTAAAATAAAAAGGAGAATATTCTATAAAATGTTTTAATTCTATTTACCAAGAAGTAACTAAGAAAAACACTTTTGAAAACATCTACTTGTTCTCATGTGTACAGATAGAAATCATACTCATCTTCTGAAGGTGAATACCAACACTTTTTGTTTTTCATTTTCTCTTATTCATCATTTAGAGAACAAACCTTAAACTTTTCAGATCATACACTCTTTTATTGAATCCTTGCTCACTCATTGACCCCTAGGCATGTAAAATAAATATCAATACTAATTACTTTTTTATTTAATGGTAGAAGTTTCTTTGTACTTTGCTTTCACAATTGTTTTTTCATAAGATTCATTTTAGCCCGTGTTATTCCTTTTTCAATTCTCATTTCTTTTCCTATACAAGACATGTTTTATTGATTAATAATATTAATAATAATAAACTTAAATACACCCTCATGATCCTCCTTTGATGAAAGAAAGACAAAATTCTTCACTAAAATTTTGAAATAATAATATAATAATTTTTGTTATAACGTGCTTCATAGCGCTTATAAGTAATGCTTCGGCAACTTGCTGCAACACCTGTATTACCTAGTCTGAAGACCGACTCCAAACTGCTTCTCTTTTTTCTTCTGATCTAAAGCTCCTTATTTATAGTTATGGACTAGTTCATATAATCACTGAGGGAGTACTATTTACTCTACAACAGTTCTAAAAAGGATTGAAAAAATGTAATTTAATAATCAGAAAATCCTCTGGTTTTTCCTCTTAATACTAACAAAGATTTCAACAATTAAACTGTTTTTATTAAGTTTTTGACATTCTTTCATCATGTATGCTCATTTTTTTGTGAATCTGTGGAGGTAGCTAATCTAATGCCTTTTCTTTCAAAATGTTATATGTTACTGAAATAGTTCAATTTACTTTCAACTAATAATCATAACTTTGATTAAAAAAAAATAACAATGTGTGTAACCATTTTAAGTTGTTTGTATGAGGGTGAGATAGCATATTGTCAGATATATTTTTAAAACAGTTATTTCAGTCAAAATCCCTTGTGTCTCAGTGGCATTATTGCCTTGTTTGGGGTGAATTGATTAAAAAAAAGGTAATAATAAACACATTAAAAATAAATATACCTTTCAACTAAATTGATTTAATTCATTGATTTGAATGAGGTGTTTGATGAGCAGTAGCAGTAGGAGTGATATTTAAATGAAAATTGATTCAGTTTAGTGTAAATAACTGTAATTTATTTATCAACCTCCTCTTGCTCCCCTAGGCATTTACTTACTCACTAGATAGTACCAGCGTTCAACTTGTGTCAATATTGACCAGTTTTGGATTTCCCGTTTTGAGATATGTCTCGATACAGTACTTGACTGTTAGTGACGTCTGTCAAACTCTCTGCTTTGCCAGAGAGGAACCCGGATGAAGCTTTGCCGAAGGGCAAGGTTTCGTCCGGGGAAGTAGACATGCCCTGAACCCATCTAGGCAGGTTCAAAGGAGATATTTTTGGCTGAGCCTACGGGCTCGAAGAAACCCACTTTAAACTCGGCCTTGTGCCACATATATTCCCCGTGGGTGGGATATTAAATACCGAGAGGTGATTCATTCAAGAGAATGGTTAAGAATTAAAATCTACTGTTTTATTCCTAGCTTGGGAAAATTACAAATAAATTAAATGAAAATGTTATTATTTTATAATATTTCTGAACCTTTTTTTAATAAATATAAAGCTCAGGAGGTACTCAAGGTAGAAGTTTAATCTTAAAATGGTTATGATAAATGAGATGTGAGGAGTGAAAGAGGTTGTGAAGATTATAAGGCTAAGAAGGATGAACTGACTCTTGATTGAAGTGGTTAAGACTGAAGTGTTCAGGGAAGAATTCATGCAGGGTTTCCACAAAGTTTGTTGGGGAAAAACTCAGAAGAACTGACTTCTTAGATGGGGTGTATGGAGGAAATGTGGTAGATTCAAATCCACTGAGTGTTAACTGTTAAAAATGGAGTGAAATCAAAAGTGAGAAAACAGGTTTGAATCAATATCTTAAGAGTAATTCTTGCTTTTAACTATATTCCATCCTTGTTTTACCCTCATAATATTTTGATAGAATCCCATGACCAAAACATAGCTTCCCTGTGTCTTTTCCATAAATAATTCCATGGTAATTGTTCTGATGAACTATGATCTTTGGAACCATGACTTCACATTTTTAAATGTAGTACTAGATTAGCAGCTAACTTCCTGATTACTTTTGAAATAGATGTAACTATAAGTTCTGTTCTGAAAGTTTTTTCTCTTAAACTTCTTACCTGTTGAACATTTTTCTGATTTCTTTCTTTCCTGTCAAATATGATCTTCAAAAATCTAAATGCAATGTCAATTGCCATCTTCTGTCTCCTTGAATACTGTCCTTTTTATTCTTTCTCCAGCAATGTTTTCCCAGTTTCCTTTCCTCTCAGTAACCATTTGCAGCTTAGTGGCTTTACTGCCTTGCTTGGGGTGAAATTATTGAAAAAAAAAATCTTTTGATAGCATTGATTCAATCAAGATTTTTATCAACATATCTATATCTGTTCCACTATAAATCTTCTTACATATGGGCTTTATCAGTGGCAACCTACAATTGTCAGAGAGTTCATAGCTATCCAACCCTCACCAAATTATCATCTTAGTTATCATTTCAGGTTATGTTAGGTCAGGAATTCTTTCCAGATACTGGTGCTAAGCAAACCCAGGACTAAATGCCACATGATTCTTGGAGAGCTAATGAGCATCAAGCAATTTTTCCTATCCATTGAACTGTGCCAAAGATAAGACAATGAAGTTTGAAAGCCAAAAACAGTATTAAAAAAAAGAAGAAAATGAATTCTTACAGCTTTTATCACATGAATACTTTCTGATTAGTGTGCAGAGAAGGTATGTTTACTATAATAAATTCTCTAACCTTCAATGTACACTCTGACATTACATTGAAGACAAAAAACCATCAAGATGTGACATGAATTGGCAACATCAAAACCAAGTAAGTACAGAAGTTTAAATATCCAGGAATTGTTTTGACAGATGACATAAAATTTGACACAAATTCAAAGGCACATTGAAATAGCAAAATATACCTTCCAAAAGCTAAAAAAAAGGTGCCAAGTAACATTAAAATTTCATTAGAAATGAAACAAAGAGTGCTGAATTGATATATAATATCAATCCTCCTATATGACAGTGAATGTTGGACAATTTCCTCACAGATGAAGTAGAGACTTGTGAAAACAGAGATTTAGTTCTGCATTTAAAAATGCTGAGAATACCACAGACAAGGCATATAAGCAACTGGGAAGTTTTAAGGAAAATGGAAATGAAAAGACAATTATACAAGAAATCAGAAAGAAATAGTTGAACACATAATGAGGAAGGAAGGCTTGGAAAATTTGACCCTCACTGGACATATTGAAAGCAATAAGAACATAGGAAAAACATTGAAGAAACTACCTGAGAAGCTTGTGGAAATGGTTGGCAGAACAGGGGGAGGAGCAATACCAAGAAAAGCAAACACTACTAAGAGAACAGGAAGTTGCAGAGAACCATTACTTATTTGTTGATCTTTATAAGTAACATTTATTGTCTGTTATAATTATACTAATAAGTAATATACAAAATAAATAATTTTTTAAATTTCTTTCATAGTTTATCTGTCTCTAAAAGCAGAAAAAACTTGTACCTTCAATGCCTTTACATATAAACATAAAATAGGCTTTACCCACCATGCAACATACATATGGTCAAATCATCTACATTACTTTTGTCTTCTATTGGTAGGAAGCCAGTCAAACTTCAACAGCAATCCAAAAACTGCTATGGAACAGACTCCAAAGAGGATTGCTACAATTTTAATCTCTTCATATCAAATGTCACCCATTATCCATCCTACATAATCTCCACTTGTCTCCTCCTCTCACATCTTTGCAATGACCTCATTTACTAACACTCTACCTTGTGTGGCTCTTAGGCCTTGTACCAGAGAAATATTTGTTTTAAAAAAAGTTTCAGTTGCCAAATCTATAACCCATATGGTACCCCTCAACATAAAGAGTATAATTTTTTAAAAAAGCTTTTTAATGGTCAAATTCCAAACATCCTATCTCAATATGGTAATGATAGAAAATTTTAATGCCCCATTCTTTCTTTAAAACAAAAAGAAAATGAGATTATTTCTCTTTGTCCCATGAACCATATTTGCATTTAAATGTTCAGTGCATGGGTGCAATTTTTTATAAGTCAATTTATATTCAATGTTTTTGCACATGGTATAATTACGGAAATATATTTTGTTTTAGTTTTTTTTTTAAAGATGAGGGAACTTGAAAAATCAAGCCATTTTGTATAATAGTAAAACAAATCCAACATCAAACATTACAAATTTGAAGAGCAAATAAATTTTATCTTACGCATTATATGTAGTAATTATTTTAGTTTTTCTAAATTTGTTTAGAAAAGGAAGCAAAACTTGAAGCCCCGCACTTTAGCAAATAATTTTTTAAATTATAAAAATAAGATCAAAGCAAAGTTTAAATGACTCTCATAATCTTATCTCTAGAATACATAAATACAGACATAAAATGATACTCATGATTCTCATTTCTATACAGGATGTGGCAGAAATATTTCCCAGATATACCTCCCAGAATTATATCTCAGATGATGGTATGATATTAACTAGATGAAGACACCACTACCACTAATGTCTTACCATTATGTAAGAGGTATATGTGGAAGGTATTTCTGCTGCACTCTTATGTGTGTGCATATATATATATATATATATATATATAGGTAAAAGAATCCCCGTGTAAGTAATCCAAGTAGATCCTATCAACATGAAATATTAAAATTGATCTACAAAAGAGAGCTCAATATAATTTTTATTAAATGAAGTGGCCATCTGTATAAATTTCACTGACTGTAATTTACACACATACACACATTTATTTATATATATATATATATATATATATATATAGCCAAATTTAATCTGCAAAAATTTAAATGCAATGTCAATCAATATCTACTGTCCTCCTGATTACTCTTTTCCTTTTCTGTTCATTATTAATGTTTCTGTTCCTAATCCCTTCACACCCTGAGAACCCTTGTGTTTTAGTGGCTTTACTGCCTTGCATGGGGTGATACTGCTTAAAAAAATAAAAACATATATATAAAAGGTGTTATTAAGGAATGCATTTTTAACAGTTATGCATCTTAAAGAATCAAGTTAACTTGCAAAGTTTGAAAATAACCATTTCTACCTAGAGATACAATGGTAAGGTCCCCTTCGTTTTGTCTTTCAATAAAAAATAGGCAAAGAAAAAAAAAAGAAACCTGAAATCCAATATGGCCTCCATTTAGATACATTGGCTGCTTAAAAATATGTTTTATTCATGAAATCAGCTTTGAAGAAACAGTGAATCTACAAGTCAAATTAACTGCCAACACTTGAATCCTTACCATCTTTATTTATTTCTCTATTTCTTCTCTCTTCATCTTTATTCTGATTTATGGTTTTAGTGGGTGAGTCCATTGGCCCATTGTTTAAAAAAATGTTTTCCATTTCTTCTGGAAAGAAGTGAAAACAACACTGAAAAGATGTCTGGCATAAGTGAAGCAGACAAATTACATTCAGATTAAGAATATTAAGAAGTATCAGCAAATCATGATTTTATTTTCTTTCCAATCTGAGATACACTGGAATTTTAAACTTGGAAGATTTCAGACACAGTTATCTTTCCTTCTTAATTTTACAATTCAAAATTATTAGCTAATAAAAAAAAATCAAATATTAACCAAAATTTGTATATCTTTTAAAAGCATAAAAACTCTTTTATCTTTACATAATGGATTTTAAACTTAAAGATAACAAAATACTTTTCATTACCGCTGATAAAACTCCAAACTACCACCAGTGGCAATGAACAGATATCCCCTTGATGAGCCACCATGAGAATATTTGGCCTCAAACTAACACCTAACCTTATGTGGAACTCTTATATATGATCCATTGCTAAAGACGTAGGTAAAATATTCAGCTCCCTGTTTTAGAAATATCTAACTCCTCATGCTATCCCTACTCTTATAAGAGCCAGAATGGAGTACTGTTGCCATATTTGGGTAGAAGCTGTCCAGTCCTTACTTCCCAGTCTTGATAGGGTCAAGTTACCATCTAGAACATTGTCGTAAACTGGGCTTTATAGCGATGTATGCAGCCAGCATGGTGATGACGGCATTGCTGAACAGACAGATTTCTATACTGAATGAACAGCTAAAGCAGATGGTTCCCCTAATGTAATAAATGGTTAAAACAAGGCCCTTCAATTTGGAGGACATTAGCTGCGGTTTAACCTGGAGACAGATGCACTCTGCTGTTTTACTTCCCTAAGCCATGCTACAAATGAATAAATACTTCTCAGGCTTTCAACAAAGATATGTCAGTTGAATTTTTCAGGTTTACTATGTCCTGACAACCACACCCATTCATGGGATTGATGATGAGAAATTTGAAGCCTTTTTTTTTTTCATAAATCATTTCACCCCAAGCAAAGTGATAAAGCAGCAAAGATGCAAGTTACTGAGAGTGAAAGAAACTGAGAAAACATTACTAAGGATAAAGAACAATAAAAGAACAGAATACAAGGAGACAGTAGAGTTGAAATGAAAGCAAGAAGCCAGAAGAGAGTTTCCCAAATGGAAAGTGCAAGAGAAGAATCTATTAGAATAGAACTTATGGTTAGATTCAATAATTTCAACAATAAAATTAGATCAAGTTGCCAATCTAGTACCACACTTAAATTCATGAAGTCGAGGTACCAAAGAGGAATTCTCACTAGAACAATTAAACTATTTATAGAAAAGGCACAGGGGACCTTCATTACAGCAGTGGGAATGTAACTAAAACTGTGATGCAAGGTAAAGACTGATAACACTGCAGATTCTTCTTTGGATTCTCTCAAGAATATCTAGATACATAGTAGAAGTAATGAACCAGGTATGGGAGCAATATTCAATGCACAGAAAAATGGTAAACTTATAAAGATGCAAAACATATTCGGAAGAGAAAAATTTAGTATAACATAGAAAAACAGCAGACCAGGTATTTGACTAAAACATCATGAGCACTGTTTGTTACATAGACTTCATTACAGCTACAAGTGAAAAATATTTATTCTTAGTCAAATTAACCTTATGAGAAGAAATTTGTATTTAATATGTTGAAAGGAATAAAGAGATCTATTTGTTTGTGTTCATTAATGATGCCGTCAGAAATTCTATTTCCAGATGTTTTTCTTGAAATCAAAATATAGTAACTAATATTTTTAGTTCAATAAAACATGTTGAGGATCATTTTGAACACTAATTTCCAAATTAATGTACATTTAAAAATAAAAATAAAATTATTCTCTTTCTGTTCTATTAGCGGACACATTTTAAAAAAAAGATTTGGTTGTTTGTTTTTTATGTTTCATAGACATCAAATGGTTTCCTCCTTTATACATTAACTGTGTGAAAAGTAAAAGAAATAAATTAAGACTGTAGAAGAAAGAGAAGAAAAATAAAAAGTGAGTGAAAGAAAAGAGTAATGAACTGTTATGTAATATCTGTCCTTCAATATGGCAGTGGATGCTGGACAATCTCCTCAAAGAGGAAGAAGAGATTTGAAGCAACAGAAATGTGATTCTACAGAAGGATGCCGAGAATATTATGGCCTAGATATATGAGCAACAACAAATTTTGAGAGAAAATGGTAACAAAAAGAAAACTTATACTTAACATCAGAAAGAGATAATTGAAATTTTTTGGAACACATAATGAGGAAAGAAGGTATGAAAATTTGACACTCACAAGACATACTGACAGCAAGGAGGACAGAGAAAAACAAGGTATAATTGATATGATGGAATAACCTGTCACTCCCATGAGTGACTAAACTATAGATAGTAATTACCTATAAGTATCTGTAAGGCAACAGACTACAGGAAGCTAACAGGGATCTGTTGAGTACAACTCAGACTTATGCGAGAACTACCAACTTTCCAATAGCAGCACTCACTACTGGATTGACTTGCGACGACCATGCACATAACTTTTACCTTGTTTCATATTGTACTGGTTTTTACAATAAACCTTTACTTATTTCATCTACTGGGTTTGTCAAGTATATATTTCTAATAATAATTTTGAATAAAACATCAGAATTAACTTGTACTCTTTTGTGACAGAAAATAAGATGTTTTTTTTTCTCACTGTATAATATTTATTCATACAAATTATTGATTATAATTGAAACCAAAAGATTTTTCCTCACAAACATCAAAAAGATTTTCAAAATGCATTAAGCTCATTTTACTTTTAATGCAAACTGAATATAGAATAGGTTGTGCTAGAGGTCATTTAACACAACAAATTGCAACAAAACCAAAACATGAACTCATAACATAATTTACCTCCTAGAATACACACTATACCAAAAACGATATGTGGGAAAATCTGAATGGCCCTTTTACTACAGAATTAATAATCATAGGAATCAAATTAAGTCACCTCTCCACAAAAGATTATTATCTGTAGAACAACATTTCTGCCTAGAAAAACATGATTTTAAAAGCCATGCCAAATTCACTATAATTGAGAAAAGATAACATTAGAAAAACTTTAGCAGACCATGAAGAAAATGGATTTTGCACCTCAAAACACTCCAACCAGATGGGCTTAATCACAAATTTAACAACATAGATAGAATTAATATATAACCCCATGAATCATGTTGAGGTCACACACTTATACACACACTCATACTAATATATGCACTTACACACGTCATACACACGCCTGAAGAGTGAAATGTTAACATACACATAACACAGTCACATCCACTTCCCAGGAATCAATAAAACTGTCAAAATGACCAAGAAAATTCAGAGTAGCATGAATCTCTCCAGCCTCTATCTTAAAAAACAATTGAAAAGAAGACGTTTGCCCAACACAAGGATGGACCAAAATTAACAATAAAAAAACAAATGAAAACTACAGATAAATTTATTTTCTTCAGAACATCATTCATTCCTGTAGTTCACTGCTACTAACAAGCAGCAATTTTCTTCTCCTGGTCAAACCTAGTCAAGGAATCTAACTGAAATAATAAAACAAAAAAATATTAACATACAACCCAGTGTGTCTGAAAATTTTAATTTTTTAATTTCCCAATATTTTTTATTTCAGATGGACCAATTCATTTTCTATGGATTATCAACCCATTGCAGGTTATTGAAAGCCAGAAAATATTTTTCAGTGTAAAATGTTTTTTTTTAAGAAAGTAATGATTTAGTGATACAAATCTTACTAATTAACCCATAGCTGGGGGAAGAAGAAATAGGTTTACACCTTTCCCAAGGGTATTTTACATAAGTGAATATAACAAACCCAACTGAAATTAGAACTCAGCTCTCTGATTAAAAATTCCAAGCCATTATCCATTAAACCCCCTGTACGTCCAAGCGTACAGCACCTGATATTTACAACTGGTTACCCATCTAGATACTGACCAAATTTGATGTTATTTACCTTTGGTGATCATAACTTCATTGAGAATTAAAAACGTTTATACTATTTTTAGGCTGTAAAAATTTATTTTTACTCCATGAACCAAAAGTGATATCCATTTTTTTAAAATCTGTTTTTTGCTCATAATTATTAAGCATTAAATTTTTACATGCAGATATGCACTTGAATTTAAGTATTTCCCTTAAACATATAGAAAATCAATTCATGACCCTGAGGCCAACTGAGCCTTAATGAAAACACTCATTTTGATTGGTGCTCCTGGAAGCAAAAAAGAAACAATTTTCCAATCCAGCATTTTAATTTTTATTTTCCATTTCAGTTTTAATAATATAAGTAAAAAGAAACTGTTTACAATATCAAAAATATGTATTTGACAATGTATAAGATGCATATTTTAAAAACAATGATTAAATATTACTCTGTATCTTATATGCAAAGTTGAAGATTCTTGTAAGCTAACATTTTTACAAATGGCTCACTACCATAACTATAATTTGACCTCACATGTAACATTTACCTATCCTGACTCTATAAAAATATATACTCAAATGGTCTTAAAATGTTATTATTATTACTACCAGTCATATATGAGATTTTTGTAATGTACTAGCGGTGTTCATTAGAACCAGCTGATCGATCATATCCACATACATCTCAACATGCTCCAGTCATTAGTCATCTAGTAAATACAGAATTTCAATTGGATGTGCATTTAGTTTAATCAATTGCAGCTCAGAATGTAAAATCAGAGAGCTAAGTTTGTTGTTCAATATCTCTTCTCTCTTCAGCTATAGGTTAAATAGCAGGACAGACTGGATTTTATAGCTTTGGTTGGCAACTAGTCTAGAGATGGTAATTCTATAAAATCACCCATCTCCCAGTCACTCTTGTCCATCAATGGGGATGTGTTGATCAATTAGACCACAGAATGATAGAAATTCTTCAGTCATGTGTGTTGGACATTCAACCACAGGCAGAGAAAGAGGATATTTTATTTAACTACAGAATTAAAAGATGTAACTGAAAGGCAATACGAGTAAAAGCTGGTAAATGACTGGCCTGTGGAATATAAAATGAAGGCTGCATGAAAATGAAATGAAAATGAAAATGTGCCTATTTCTAAATAGGCACATCATAAAAACCAGCCAAAGAAGAACGGCTGCCTTAAGGAATGTGAGTGGTTACACTGTAATTTCTCACTTATTGTTCACCTGTAATGAATACTTGCTTTTTATATACAGTAATGTTTCTGCTGTAGCTAAAGTGCTTTTGTAATGTTTTCTTACATATTGATAGCATAGCTTGCATTTTAAGCATTACATGTTAAAACCTTTTTCCTGAATATGTCCTGCTCAAATAATGGTATGTATGCTTCTGTATCTTTTATGCTATCAAATGTGGCTGCTCGGTCTCACGTTGACGGCTGACCTGAGATGGAAGAAATACATTGAGTCAATTGCTTTGTCCACCGCAAGGAAAGTTGGCTCCCTGTGCCGCGCCAGGAAATTTTTCTCCCCAGAATCGATCCTCCAGATATACAAATCAACAATTCGCCCTTGCATGGAGTATTGCTGCCATATATGGTCTGGAGCCCCTTCTGTTTGCTTTGGGGTTCTTGATAGGCTCCAGAGGCGGATATGCAATATAATTGGCCCTGATCTGGCATCTCATCTACAGCCACTTTCTCACAGATGCGCTGTTGCCTCTCTGTGTCTGTTTTACAAATACTTTCATGGCAATTGCTCTGAGGAGCTGAATTCGCTGGTTCCCAGACTTCATGAGTTCAAGCGCCCTACGAGGCTGGCATCCCACTCCCACCCTTTCACTGTCGAAACTCCTAAATGTAGCTGTCTCTTAGCTTCATGTCTCACACATCTTGCCTGTGGAACTCCCTTCCCTATTCTAGTTTCCCTGAGAGCTATAATCTTCAGCTATTCAAATGTAATGGCAATTGACACCTCCAGTTGCCTTGATCTATCCACTACCCTTCTCCTCATCCTTTCTTCTATCACTTCTATCTGATCTTGCTCCAAATTTTCTGTAACCCCTTGCGTCCTAGTGGATTCTCACCTTGCTTGGGGTGAAAAGCTTAAAAAAAAAAAAAAATATGATAGCTATTTAAAAAGGGAAACAAGGAGAAACATGTTTACTTTAGTGTCTACTTTAATGATATTGGTTTCTATTTCTGTATAGTTAATCTTCATCACTTAAAGATTAAGAGGAAACTGCTAAAGTATTAAAATTAGACTGTCTCTTTAACCTAAATATCATTTTACACAAAAGCAGAATTGTTGTTTTCTGAGGTGTTAAAACTTCTTTTTATTTGTCTATATTTCTGAAATGAGGTATTATGTACAGTATTTACATTAGTCGGACTATTGTCCTCATCTTTGTCGCCATATTTGTCACAACGTTTCGGCCATTGTACGCTCCGGCCTTCTTCAAGTGGTTGGAATTTCAAACTGAACCCTTTATTTCGATCACTGAGGTAGACTGTTCTAGTTCCACGTGCCATGTTTGATGTATGTCAGTTATCAGTTATCTCCTGCTAATTTTCCCTCTGAAAGTTCTCCACTGCCCTAACCAGGTATTGAACTCACCTTCTTTGTGTCCTCAAGGACACATGGCACAGTGGATAAAGGCGTTGGTTAGATCCAGTGACTGACCCAAAGAAGGTGAGTTCAATACCTGGTTAAGGAGAACTTTCAGAGGGAAAATTAAAGGGTTCAGTTCGAGATTCCAACCACCTGAAGAAGGCCGGAGCATACAACGGCTGAAACGTTGTGACAAATATGACGACAAAGATGAGGACAATAGTCCGACTAATGTAAATGCTGTTCTTTTTATTTATTTACAGGCACTTTAGCAGGTACAATGGTCGAAATGTCGTGAATGTGGCAACAAAGATGAGGACAACAGTTTGAACAATGTAAATAGTGTAAATAAAGCCTAACTACTACATATCAGATTTGAAATATATAAAGGGATTTCAACATTGTTTGAAAAAAACAAATTCAAAGTCGTTCCTATTTTTTACTGAATTTGTTTAGAAGCTAAATGTTTGGACTGTTGTCTTTATCTTTATTCTCATGTTCATGTTCCATTGTGCATTGGAATTTCATCCAATGGAGTTGATTGCTTGAGTTCCACATTCCATGCCTCTTCCAGATGTCTCAGTTATCTCCCTTTAACTCAGCTCTCGGAGTTTTTGTTGACCACTGCGGTAGCCAGGTATTGACTCATAATTCTTTGGATGCAACTAATGATTTTATCCACTGGTCCATGAGGACATCAGTGCATGAGGTTTTGGGACTTATAAACTTAATGTCTCAGTAATCAATGTCACTTTTTATTTGTTTATTGTTTATGGTAGGTTGGAATTGAATTCAGTCAGTTTCAGTTACTAAGTGAAACAAGTTGCAGCATAATGAAACTCAGATCAAAATTATGTAAATTTATTTCGCTTCAAAATTACAGGTTTATTTTTCAGCAGTCACCATTTAGTGTTACACATTTTTGCAAGTATTCTGTTCATATTTTCACTCAGTAAAGGAAGTTTCCTGCTTACATTTTAGTGCACACAGTAGCTTCACATTGAGTCTCTGATGAAAAATTGCTGACCTTTCAAAAGCACTTTCAGTTTTGGGAACATCCAGATATCTAAGGTTGGCACACATGGTGTGCAACAACAGGGAATTCTCAGGCTTCTTGCCATTTGCACTCTTTATTGACATGCAATGCAACAGAAAAAAAAACATTCTTGTTTCAGGCTTCATCTTGCAAATGCATTAAGAGCTCATAAGATCTCACTGCTTTTATACAAGTGGGAATTTTGATTGGTACACAGCTGTCTAATAACAAAATGACTTCTTTTATGAGCCGTGCCCTTCCCTGACATGAGCTATCAAGACTCTCCACAACATCCCATTCTCTGTAGCTTTAAATAAAGTTTATCTTTTCACTGTATTTCCCACTCACTGTTCTGCCATCTATTTACACAATCTCATTAAGCAGATTAGTCAGTATTTCTTGCTTTCAGTATGTCCTGTGAGTGTCAAATTTTCCCAGCCGTTTTTCCTCGTCATTTCAAAATTTCAATTGTCCTTTTCTGATTCTAAATATAAGTGTCTTTTTTTGTATCCATTTCCTTTAAAACTTCCTTGTTCCTCACATGTTCCATCTATTTTATTCTTAGTATCCTTCTGTAGAACCACATCTCTATTGCCTCAGGTCCCTTCAGTATCTTTTTCATCACCATGATTTGGGTTCACTGTATCTCTCCTACAAACATTTTCATGGACATTGACCTTGACTGCATGAATTTAATCCTACTACTAGATAGGCTATTAGGTCTCATCGTTTTACTATTGTACTTTATCCTCACTAATATCATCTAATTTTCTTTCATTCAACATGGTCCAGTCATTCAGTCATTTCTATGGCCATTCTCAAAGATGAAGATATTTTTTATTGAATAACTTTTTTGTTTTCCTAGGGTGAACACATGCGTTCATTTTTTGAAAATATGATTATTTTTCATTATAATTTGTTCTTGATGCACTCTGTAGAGAAAGTTTGTTTGCAGTGACGTGAGCATTTTTACGAAATATCTGTTCAGAAATGATATGAAGCAAGTCTTTAACAAAAAGAAGACATTTACATTGTAATGAAAACTTGATAAAGAATTATCATGAAATAAATCTTTCACAAGTGAAAAAAATTTATACATTGATCAGTGCAAAACGATGCTGACAAAGTAATGAACTAAATCATTTATCATGAGAAGAAAAGAACTCATGAGATTCCAAAAGATATTTCTAAAATATGAAAGAAATAAAAAATTTTGATGACTAAACATTAAAAAATTATCAGATTCTTTTACTAGCTTGATGTAGCTGTTTACATATATCTTTCGTTAAATATGACAGATAAGGAAAATTTAATTAATTTTTTTTATTTATTTTTTCTAGTCTTCTTACTTTTTTTTCCATTTGGTAGGAGTAACAGAGTGCAAAATTTTTTCATTTTGTCTATTGTCCTAAATGCTTTCAGCCACTTCTTCATCCATTTTCAATGGGGTTTTGTTTTAGGAGTTGTTAATTTCTCTTCATCTTTTAACTGTTTATGATGTATTTTTTTGCATTGTTTTGAATACTAGTAGTAGTGTGGCTGAAATTCGAGTGAGTGTCTTTGTATTTTTTTGTGTTGCTTTGAATACTAGTAGCAGTGTTTATACTGAGCATGGCTGAAATTCAAGTGAATGTCTTTTTATTTTTTGTATTTTTTTTGTATTGTTTTGAATACTAGTAGCAGTGTTTATACTGAGCGTGGCTGAAATTCGAGTGAGTGCCTTTTTATTTTTTGTATTTTTTTGTGTTGCTTTGAATACTAGTAGCAGTATTTATAATGAGCGTGGCTGAAATTCGAGTGAGTGCCTTTTTATTTTTTGTTTTTTTGTGTTGCTTTGAATACTAGTAGCAGTGTTTATACTGAGCGTGGCTGAAATTCGAGTGAGTATCTTTTTTATTTTTTGAGAAATACATATACAAAGTGCAATTGGTAAGTTGTCATCTACATTATGCAAAAATGTAAAAAACACTGACATCTCATTTTAACACATCTATTTACCAAAATTACACAAATATATCTTCAAATACTAAAAAGTAAATTTATTCAATGAAATCACCATTGGCTTCAACCATGGCCTCCAGATGACTTCACAATCTCCTGCAACTCTTCTAGACGGTCTCTTTGTTTAAGTTGGTGAATGTTGCCATAATTCTTGCCATCATTGCATCTCAAGGAGTTTTGTTTGTTTCTCACTCAACTCTGCCCTGTCCCCACATAATAATCAAGTGGGTGACAGTCTGGGGAGTTAGGTGGCCAGATGTAAGGGGTGATGCAGTTGCAGAAATTATCTAATAGCCATGATTGACTTCTAGCTCCTTGTGTGGCATGGTGCAGGGTCCTGTTGCCAGATCTAGGGTTCTCCAGCAGCCAAACTCTTGTCCCAGGACAGCAATACTGCCTCAAGGTATTTGATGTAGGCTTCCATGTTGAGTTTGAGGCCCTGTGGGAAGATGGTTGAGAGCATAATATCTCCATCATAGTGATCATTCCAAACACCTTTATAATCACCATTAGATTCATCCAACTCTTTACAAATCCTCTGCACTGTCCTACACCCAAATACAGTAAAATGTTCATATTGGAACTTCTGACACAAATGCCAAGTAGTACAGCATGCTGTTTCCAAATGTCTGGCAAAGTGAATTGCATTATTGTGCTCTTTTATTTACAGATCGTGCCTAACTGACCCTACTATACTGTGCAGGTGACAAAATCAAAAACACACACGAGAGAAATTAAAAATATAAAATGGAGACAATTTACCCATCGCACCCTATATATGTACAGGCACTGCTTAAATAGACTGATCTATTTCTAAAAACAATAGGAAACATTTTTTTATGGAATTAATTTTTGTAGATTAGCATTTTGTAGGCTTTCCTTAAGCTGTGACAGTTGTCAGAATCGAAAAATATTGATCTGTTATCAATTTAGAAGGTTGTCCTTTTTATAATATCAACATAGTGTCAAACGGATCCCTGACTTAGTGGATGAAAAAAAAGAATGCTTAGCTGTTACATAATATCAATCCGATATAGATATCCTATATATCTGTATAGCAATGAATGCTAGACAATATCCCTACAGATGAAGTGAGGCTTGAGGGAACAGAGACATGGTACTACAGAAGGATACTGAGAATATCATGGCTGGAACATGTGAGTAACAAGGAAGTTGTAAGGAAAAAGGGGATAAAAAGAATACTTGTATTTAGCATCAAAATAAGATAGCTGAAACTTCTGAGACACATAATGAGGGGAGATGGCATGGAGAATTTGACACTCACAGAATATACTGAATGCAAGGGGGATAGAGAAGGACAGTGAGTAACCTACCTAATGAGCACATGTAAACGAATGGTAGAATGTGGACTGAGAGGAATGGTTACTTGCTTGATTTTATTTAGGAGCATATCAACCATGATAGGTTATTTAATACTGATATTTAAATAATTTGAACACAATTATATGGCTTCAACAATATATTATGAACACTATTGTATGCCTTCAATTACAGATAAAATGTATTACTGGTCATTTTATGATATGTGATATTAGTCATTTTTTTTTTATATAAAAATGTATTTCTGGTATTTTTATATGTTCATAGTATTGTGCTTTTGTTTGGCAGGTTCACTAGTTGACCATAGCTTGGACCCAAACAGGTGCAACCACCCCAGGTCAAAAACGTCCAATCTCCTGATCAGAGGCTCTGCTGCCAGATGTAGGACTAAGAGGGATGGTGATAGAACAAACACTGCTCCGAGCTTTGAAGGATAGGCAGTTGTCAAGAGTCATGTTCTCAGGGGATATGGCACACAGAAGACGCATGTATCCATATAGCCACACAGATATACATACGGAGAAGAGTAAATCAATAACCTAACATGTTATCAGATGAAATTTGACCTTTTTATGCATAACATTCTATGTGACTGACATTACCCGTTAATTACAATAAAAAAAAAAAAAGATTATGTTAAAAAAAGATATTTGTTGCATAAAATTAAAACTTGTTTTTTCACTGAGCTGCACATTTATTTATATAATTATATATTTTTCTTCTATATGCTGTGTCTCTTCAGGATGTGGGAAATCATGGCTCTCCAAAACTTCCTATCATTTGGCATTCTTAGTAATGTTTGCATTTTCACTATCCCATCTATTAACTGTTCTGCCAAACAATTACACAAGTTTGTTAGGTAGGTTATTCACAAAATCTGTTTCAATCTCTCTCCCTCTCCTGCCTTCAATATGCCCTGTGAGTGTCAAATTCTCCAATTGTTCTTTCCTCATTATGTGACCCAGAAATTTCATTCTGATTCTAAATACAAGTATTTCTTTTCATCCGCATTTTCCTAAACACCATTGCTCACATATTCCACTGTTGGTATTCTCAGTATCCTACTGTAGAACAGCATTTCTGTTGCCTCAAGTCTCCTTTTTCATTTGTTAAGAAATTGTTCAGTATTCATTACGATATAGGAGGACTGGTATTACATAACAGTTGAGCATTGTTATAGTCCTGACATGAAAGTTCGACAGAGAACTAGCAAATCTAATTATGTGCACCACAATAAAAATAACCCTCCTTATCACTAAACTTTATGAAGAAACAAGAAAAACAAATATCTCTGAGATACACAGCAAATTCTTTGTTATATAAATAAATGCTACAATAAGAGTCAATACATCCAACATATTTAGAAGATTGGGATTACAATGATAAGTAGAGGAAATAGCAACCAAAAAAGAATTTCTCATACACTGACTGCTTAATTTGGCATCACCATAAACACACCGGAACTGGAAAAATAGTACATAAAATAATTTTAGTGATGCTCTGAAAAGCTCAGAAACAACAGAAATAATTAAGAATATCTTTTCATTCAATCTTTTCTCAATTCCTTAACATAACGATCACTGATACTACTTGAATGAAACATTTCTTAAGATTTTCAAAATGGCTGGATATATTCCAGAAAGACCTGGTTTCAAATAATATTTTCTATGTACATAAAATAAGCTTTTATTCAAATTCAAATGAATTCCCTAAGCAGCCCTGAACTCATTCTATCAAAACAGAAATGTCAGTGAGAATTTTCATGCTGTTTTTGATTTTGACAATTAGACGTGTATCAAGGAAAAAAAAAATGAAAACAAATAGAATCATAATGGAAAATATTTTATAATGACAACGAATCCTAATTATCTCCCCTCCTGCTGCTAGAGAGAGAGAGAGAGAGAAAAAGAGTACATCATGATAAAACAAAACAATCTGAATTACTTCACGTCTCAATGATTTCTACTGGTCATTATCTCCTTTGTTATCATTACCATAATATTTCATCAGAAACTTTCTCAGTAGTATTATCAGGTATTTTTCTGTGCAATATCACTATTACACATCTTATGATCTTATTGGCACTGTTATGCCAACTGACTCGAGCAATGTTAATGTTCCCATTAATTTTTCATCTAGAAAGGGTTGGTGTATACATGAGTAACAGGAAGGTTGTAGAATAAACGGTCAGAATATAAAAAGCAATGAACATGAGAATTGATTAATGGATTTGTTTTTTTATGATTTGCCAACTTTTTGCAAGTTATTTAAAGCCAAAAAATATTTTTAGATTGTTAGAATTTTTGGGAAATAATAATGTTTTACTGATATAATTCTCACTAATTAATCCGCAGCTATGGGGAGAGGGTGGATTCATATCTTTCCCAAGGGTACTGGCACATAATTGAATATAACAAACTCAAATGGAATTGGAACTCAATTACACCACACGCACATACAAAGTTACAACATCTTGTATTCCCAAGTAGTCACCCACCTAGATACTGACTAATCTTGACATTGCTTACCTTTGGTGATCATACAAGGACCAATGTTTCAATGGGATATGATTGTACATATGCTCTGAACATGAGGAAATTAAACTGAAGGAAATTATATATAATAAAAAGCCAATCCCTTTTGGTACTTGTTCTATCCCAAAATTAAAGCCCTGGAAAATTTGACTCAGGGACTAAGTTACTTTCTGTTATATTCCGTACTAATAGGAATATGGAATGAACAAACATGGTGGTTAAATACTAACAGGTTTATTGTAGAAACCAGTACAACAAGCAAAGAAGTAATAGTTATTCACATGGTCGTCACAAGTCAGTGCAGTGTTGATTGTGCTGTTATCGGAAGGCTGCTAGTTCTTGCAGATCCCAGATAGACTCTCCTGTCCGCTGTCCTAACGGATACTTATAGGTGGTTACCACCTATAGTGCCGTAACTCATGGGGATGGCGGGTTATTCCATTACATCACTTTCCTTTTGTTTGCCAGAAAATAAAGAGAGAATTCTTTCTACATTTAATTTTCTTGCACTTATTTTTTCTTGCATATTTCTATTCTTCAAGTTAACTCTTGCTATTCACTCAACTCAGTATAATAGCATCATTACAACCGTCACTGCTACTACACTTTCCAAATGACAGTGAGAGCAGACTAGAAAAGAAATAAGTAATAGAAAAACATGAACAGACAATGAAAGAAACAGAAAACATGAAATGATAAATATGCTTCCCATCAATGGTGACCTGAGATTTAAAAATATCAAAAATGAAAAGAACTTTTTAAATAGACTAACATGTTAAAGAACAAGGCTTTTGAGAAAAGTAATAAAACTTGATATCACTTGGCCAAAAAAATCCACCACATGATAAGGATTATTTTCATTTTAATTATGATATTAACAAGAAAGATTTTAATTGTCAAATATGAATAAAGTGTCACTGATGACACTAGAGTTTGAACATGGATCATCAGAGAGCAAGCATAGTCAACCTCATCTTGAAATAATTAGATCACATGACAGGTAAAGGAATATATATATATATACATGGAAATTAGCGGTATCTGACAGACTATTGTTCGAAGGTGTTACTATTGTTGTATCTGTGATTTACAAAGTCTCTCAAAATTAATAATATATACTTTTTCCTCATACAAAATTTTTATTATTCACTTATTTAATGTTCATACCAGTCATAATTAGTAGCTTACACCAGAGATTAAGTGAAAGTAAGTCTCCTCAATACTCTGTCACACTTTTTTAGCATTGTAGTTGTTTTATAAATCATCTGAATGGATCTTACTCTTTTTTTAATTTCTTGTTAATCCAGCTTTTCTGGGACTATTCTCAGTGCTTTCATAATGACTAACATGACTGCTGTCTTCATGTTCCACAACTTTCACCTCTGGTAAGACTGAAATACTAATATATTTTTTTTAATCTGTTCAGATCTCATCTGAGGTCTACTGGGATAGAGAAACCACATGCTTCTGGCCTGGATAGTTAAGCTGTTTGAAGTCCTGGACTATTTTGTATTTTTCTTTCTCAATCCAGTGGATTACTTTCCCTACAGTTATGCCTATTCTTGTAGCATTTCTCATTCTATTTGCTCTAATTACTGATTATATGGCTCACTTTTCTTTCCATAGTCTACTGTTGATGTTTTCCTGTATTTCATCTATCTTCACATTCATATACTTGTTTCTTCTAGTCTTCTTTATACTACTATTCAAATAATGCATGACCCAATAGCCACACAAGGTAGAGGGTTGATGAATGAGGTGTGTAATATGAACATAATAAGAGGAAGTAGGAAGTGGACATTATAATGATAAGGAGAATAGATTGATATTGATCCTTAGTTTTAATATTGAGCTAAGATTTGAAAGGTTTGTAGTGCTTGAAGCATCTATGCAGGAGTCTGTCTCACAAAATAGCATTTCTTGGAAAGAAGCTCTCTGTATTTTTTTTCGACTAGTGTTGCCTGATAATCAGAGATCTTAAGATTAAAGTAACCCCTAAGTGTCATCCCATCAGCTAGTGCATAATATTAGGACTACTGTATTATCATTTTATGAATTATGGGATCTGTAGTACAAATGCCATATCTGGTCTGCAACTGCTCAGTCTTCA